>VWPU01016107.1:0-205033 GCA_013398955.1 Callaeas wilsoni
GCGCGGAGCGGCGGCGGCGGGCGAGGCGCGGGCGGCGAATGTAAATGAGGAGCCGCGGCTGCGGCTGTCAGCGATGTCAGGGGCAGGGTTCGGCCGGGGCTGGGAGGGGGGGGCTGGCCGTGATTGCGCCCGGAGGGGAAGCCAGCGGTTTAGAGGGGTCGGGCTGGAAAGGTTAAATGCACGGCAGAAGCTGCTGGCAGGAATATGCCGCTACAGTGAAATTACAGGTGGCTGCCACAGCGGTTCGCTCCACACAGCCCCTTCCGCTGCGAGCGGTGGGTTGTTTGACATTCTGGCGGTGTTTCACCACTCATTTACACCGGGGCTCGTGTGCCGTCTGGGCAACTCCTACAGGTTTGAGCCTGGCTGGAGGAGACCTCCAGAAGAAATTTGCTACTGCTGAGTTAGGATTTATCCCGTAGGCAAGGGAACGTTTGTAGGGACGCTGGTGTGGCTGCCCCAAGAGAAACTGAGCCTCGGAAGTGCAGATCTAGAAACAGTGGCAGCTCCCGACCCAGGTCCCTTCCAGTTCAATGCTTCCTGAAAATTTTAAGCCTTCCTTCCTCTCCCCTCATTAGCCACAATCATTATTGATTGGTATTTTTCTATATTAACCAACAGAGGGAAAAACCCTACCTTTTTCTGGTTACCTCTTTTTGCCTTAGGTTTGCTATTCCTGTATAATTATTATCACCTAATACAAAGCTGCTATGTCTGTCTTCTGACAGTGTAGGCTATCTTACTTTTTATTTCTTATTACTTCGGTGGAAATGTTGAGTGTGTCAGGAATTTAGGACTTAAGAGTGCAAAGAGGTACACAGAGCTTCTGATGTACAGAACAATCACAGAATGGTTTGGGTTGGAAAGGACCTTTAAAGGTCGTTTAGTCCAATCTCCCTGCAATGAGCAGGGACAGCTTCAAACAGATCAGGTTGTTCCGAGCTCTGTCCAGCCTGACCTTGGATGTCACCAGGAATGGGGCATACAGCACCTCTCTGGGGAACCTGTGCCAGTGTTTTACCACCCTCTGAACCTACCCACTTTTAGGTTAAAACCACTACCCCTTGTCCTATCTCAACTGGCCCGACTAAAAACTTTGTTCTTATCTTTCTTTTAAGCCCCCTTTTAGCCATCAAAAAGCCAAAACAAGATCTCCTCATCTGCCTAGTTGCTCAGCACTTCATTCAAGAGGCTTTACAATCTTTGCAGTCTTCCTTCCAATTAAAGAAAGAGTTGTCGCTGGTAAAATATCACCAACATTGAAATGATGGATTTTTCAGTGAGATTTTACTTTGTCAGTGCAAAACCAACCACTACTGTGTTTTTCTGGCTTTCTCATTTCTTCTTTTGCCCAGTATTTCCTTCAAGTTGCTGCATGAATGGCTGAGTCCATGTCATACACCAACAACTAACAACATCTGCAGTTAGTTATGTCTTCAATCACAGTACAAATATTAAATAATTAGGTTAAATATGCTAATGAAGCTGTAATAACAGAGTAACCTATTACTGACTAGGAAGTGTAAGATTCTCGCCTTCCTATATGATGAGCAAAAAGATGCGAAGAGAGTTTTCCAGGCTGGCAGCCTCGATTATGTCTGCCAGTCTGTGGATACTCTGGTTCATAGTCAAAGAGAAAAGGAGCATCAGTCTGCCTAATCTCCCTGCTGCCTTAATCGGAATATAGTAATAGCCTGAAGTTAAATAGACCCCTTTGCTCCACACAGAGAGGGTTTTTTTGGCAGAACGTCCGTCAACTCTGCTAAACTCTCAAAATAATTTTCTTCTGTAAAGCTTTTTCTTCTGTAGTTGCTTAATGCAGTTCAGGAGGAAATTTCAGCTGCTGAGAAAACATTATCCCAGAGTTCACACAAACCACATATGGAAACCATGATTCAGAGAAATCACTTGTCTGCCTATGTTTCACATACTAGGTTAACCATTCTAAGGCAGTTTATTTAACTAGCCAGCAATAGATATTTACAGGTTAAAAGATGTTTTCTGAAGAAGGCTAAAGATCAGCTACTTCAGAGATCTACACTTTGAAGAGAGGTTATTACTTGTCTCTCGTCAAAAGCCATCTAGCTTGGCTCCTTTGAGGCACTGTAATTCATAAGTAATTATAAAGGACAAATGAAAAAGATTGGAATTTCTTTCTCACTGGAAAAAAATTATTTTAACTATAATTATTAGAAATTTTCAAAATCCTCATGGGACTTGTAAAAACACATGACATTATTCATCCTCTACCTAATGAAATTTTTTTTTTAAAAAGGAGTGTCAAACCAAAGTGAATGTAAATTTTTAGTGCGTAGAGAACCCAAACTGAACTGGTTTAGATATAAAGTAAAATTTATCTCTGCAAAATGAATGTAAGTTGTAAAATGGGGTGAACAAGGGTATATACAAGAATTCTTTGTCCTTGAGGGATTCCTTAGCACTCAAGAGAACTGACACTTGATAGATCCCCATCAGCTTCAAAGAATCAGGATGAGGTGCATGAGCAACACTGAGCTGTCAACTCTCAGAGCTACAGCCACGAGGAACCCAGATGAGTCCTCTGACCAGATCCATTTCTTCTCTCTGTAGACCAGCCGTGGTGGGTAACCAACACCCAGCAGGAGCTGAGAGATTTGCAGTTTTTAAAACTGAATCAGTCTGTAACTGAAAGGAAAAACTATACGCAACTTATTACACAGTGTTTTTCCACCCCCTTCTTATTCTAGAAGGACTATAATTATTCCCTGTTGCAGAAGCTGTACAGTAGTAATCCCTCTCCTCCTACATGCTTCATTTACAACTTGAGAGCTACCAGCATATTAAATTTTTAATAAATTATACTAAAATATTGTGGCACAGCTCTAAAAATAAAACCTGGAGATGAGTTGTTAAGAATATGTTCCTTAGATGCATAAAACTATCCCTGAAATATGCAGGGTTTTTTACAAAAATGTCTTGGCTTATAAACATCTGTGATCATAAATACTTCTCAGAAAAGCACTGGCACTGAATCTGTAGTATTTGAGTCACTTTTTTAAAGGAGAAAGCTTTTTCCTTTTCACTATTAATCTCCTTTCCTTTCATCTCAAATTTAATTCATCTCTAGGTCTTTACAAAGTTCTGAAATTATGCATGTGCTAAGAACGATGAGTAAGAATGAAAGAAGGACCTCACAAAGATATGATAAAAGTAATAATAAAAATACTGTGAAGGATAAGGAAAGTATTGGAGTTTCATTCATTCAGAACCACAACATTGGCCTGAGATATTTTAGAATGTTTTAAAAATAATGTTTCCAATTTTGCATCCACTGGATTAATTTTGATTGTGAATGCAGATAACAGCAGGCAAGGTAAAAGAACAACAGTGTTTGTAATTTTGTATTTATGCTCATGCTTAACACTGGGTCCCTGAATCCATGGTTAAAATGTTTAATTAAATAGTCTGGTTTTCAGGCATCTTAAATGTTTACCTGCCTATAGAAGCTATAAGTACCTAGCAGCTCTAGGACTGAGCACTGCTTAATTAAACATTTGTACATGGTACCTGGAAATCCAACGTTAAACCTACAGACTTCAAAAACCTTAAATTTTGTATCTGAGGTTTTCTGTCCTCTTTTGTCTCTCAGAAGCATCTCATAGCTCCCCAAAATTTGTAAAGAGAAAGGGAAGGACTGAAGAAAGAAAAGATGATCAGCTGTGAATGCCAAAATCATTTACATGTAAGACATGCTTATATATTGAGTGGTTTGAGGAAAGTGCTCACAGATTTTGTTTTGATGCATATTGATTAAGATGGACTCTCAAAAAGGCAGCTGTTAATAGGGGAAAGTTGTTCTTGTGCTGGTTGCATGAACATAACAGAAGTCTCCAAGCAGTTAATTAACCAAAAAATATCTTAGAGATGGAAAAGAAGCAATATATTAAAAATACAAAATTTTCAACAAAACAAAAAAAACCTACTAATGCTTTAAAAGTTCTCATAGAGGGAAGGAAAAACCTTAGGGTTTACAGGAGAATTCAAAGGACTTTGGGAGTGCTTTTCATTGGGTAAGACTGTAGCTGTTTATGTATTCTGCACAAGAGCATGAAGTATACCACTGAAAAGAGTGAACTAAAGTATAACATTTTCAAAGCTTGACAAAATTATTTCAGGTCTGCTTCTAAATATTACATATCGGGCTTTGGAATGGGGATGCTTCTCTTATGAACGTGCTGAAGAGGCTATTCAAAACCAGACTTGAGGATGTGTGTATACCTCGCCCATACCTTAATGAAACACATTTTTGAGGAAGCTAAAAGTAAACTTGGGGTTATTTGGGTTTTTTTAGTTCAGCACAAAGAGAGTAATTTACACAGAGAAAAGCAATTTTGAAAACATGTCAGCAAGGAAAACTAGTTTAAAGCAGCCCTCACCCATAGACAATTCCTAGTACTGCTTGAGCAATCACTGCTGGTGGGAGCTGTGTTCCTGATTTCTCCACATCACACCAGGAGAGTGGAGGCTTAAGTTCCATTTTACCGTGTGTCTATCAGAGTCAGGAATAACAACAGTGGCACAGCAGGGAAGAAACTCGGGCAATCTGGACAGCAAGTGACCTCCCCCCACTGTGTACCTAAGGCTCTTCAACAAGCCACATACCTTCACATGTCCCATGAACACCAGGGATTTGTTGCTGCTGAATTTTCCTTCATTTTAGGTGTTTCCCTAGTTTATGTCTGTATGGTCAACAGAAGTGTTCCACCACCAACTTTAGGCTGGGGTTTGATATGTGCTTTCCTGCAGTCAAAGACCCCAGGTGATGTACATCTCTTGGAAACTTAGTGTGAAAATTAAATTGTTCTCCTTATGCCCAGCTCTTAGAAAAAGAAAAAAAAAATTATTTTAATGGTACAAGTAAAAGGCTAAATAAAACTAAAAGCAACTGCAGGAAAAGATAAAAGAATATGAAAATTTTTTAAAAAATTATTTTCCTATCTGTTGCAAAATGCTCTTAACTAAGTACTTAATCCTGCAGTTGGGTTTTAATAAACTGGTATTAGGGACGTTGCTATTGTGTCAGCATTGTGATAAAAAAAATCCAGGTGGCCTTTCCAGGCATCATCACCAAAATGATAGGGCTTGCTATTTTCTTAACAAACAACAGATAAGATACAAACTTCCCATGTATTTAGAGCCTCCCTCCTGTTCAGAAACGAAATTCATTGCTTCATTATAATTAGGACCTTTACAGATTTCTTTATAATTGCTAATTACTTTTTAATCTCCCTGGCAATAAATAGATTTTCTAAACTTAATTGATTTCACTCACAAGGACTAACAGATTACCCAAGATTGTGCTCACCATCTGTCATGTAAACACAGGTAAAGTAAAATTTTCCTTGCTTTTTCTTCCTAAATTGCATCTCTTTTCCTTTGGAGTTGTTCTGTCCAGATTTATAGTATCACCAGCAGTTTCTGGTTGGTTGCATTTGTTTGTAAAATAACTTTGCAGAAGCATAAATTATATACACAGTGAAGACTTTCAGTAAGTTGCAAGGGGCTGTATTAAGCTAAAAGTTCCCCTGAAAAGATAGTGCAGTTCTTATTCCTAAATGTAAAAATCTGTAAAACTACAATCACATTCCAATTAGCAAGGTGTTGGATTAATTCCTTACTATAGTTCTCCAAATTAAGAAGACTAAAATAAGATGTGCTATTTGTCTTCTTCTGACATTCTTCTGTGCATTTAAGGGAGAGAAGGAATAGATAAGGAGTAGAAAATTCATGTTTCTAACCTCAAAGGTTGGGACACTTTGTACTGAAAATTAATTGTCACATAACTTACAAATCTAGGAAGTGAGACTTCAGAAACAGATTTCTGATTAAAATTGTTTGCACAGTCCCTGATCCAACTAGAAGACTATCCCTCTGCCATCATGGAACTTTTATTTCTGGGTTTTATGAAAATATAACCATTTAAAGCCTACTGGATCTCTTCTTTATATCTGGATGAAAATATTTGAACAACTGCATTACCAAAAGAATTTTTCAAGTCTCTTTCAGAGGCTGTTAATTCAGCCATGTAAACATTAGCATTTTTAAAAGATTTTTAAGTGCATTTGGTCACAAAATATACCACTGGATTTTGATTCAGTAGTGCATTACTTGTCTGATGGCATGACTCCTGGAACTGCCCCAGTCAGAGCAGCTTTCTAGAAGGATTCCACAACAGCTTCCATGTTCTGACAACAGTATTTTTTATCACTTTGTCAAGAAAAAGAAAAATAAGGTGTTTTGTCTAAATATGACTTCCAATTAAAGTGTGAAAGTATTTCAGCCAAATCGAAGATATGGCCAAGGTATCTGCCTTTTGTTTATTATTAAAATAAATGTGGAGCATTGACAAAACAAATAAAATATGACTCTTTTCTGTGGGGAAAAAAAAAAGGTAAAAATATGGATTACACGGAAACCTGGCAGGTGAATTCTGTTTTAGTGCATTGATTGGTTTTGATTGTTTTTATTCACAGAGTGTGAGATTTTTGTTTACTCCACAGGTAGGAAAAATAAAATCATTTTCAGAGAGTGGTTTCCTTTCTTTTAGTATCTTCCAGGGCAAAAAACCCTCTTTGTTTTCCATCCACTTCGCCATTCTCCTTTTGCCTACCATTTTTGCCATTTGTTGCTTTCATCCCTGCTTGCAGAAGGTTCTCAGCCTTTTTCACAGGGCCAACCTTCTAAACAATCTCTGCCCATCACTTTCCTGTGGGTTCAGGTGTTTGACTCTTCCAAAATTCTGGAAAGACCAGTCTGTAGCTCTGCAATACAAATCTCCAAATTCTACATTTGCCGCATGAGTTCTGATGATATTCTTTGGATATTTGTCTCATAATGTGTATGAATTAGCTACGTTAATGAACTTTGACATTAATTGTCAGGAACAGCATTACAATCAGAGAGATGAGTCCTAAAGAGTGCCATTCCCTGGTTTCCTGTTGGGGAGACTGCTGGGCTCAGGTGACGCACCATCAGGACACTCCTCAGGGACCCATGATAACCCTCCCACTGTCACCCAGATGCAGCCACAGACTGACAGCTCTGCAGATGCCTGTAAGCACGTCTTGAGTCTGCAAAGTTGGCAAGCTCAGTCACCCCTGAACATCCAATAAAGCAAGCACACCATCCACTTTGTCTAGATTTTAAAGCAGCTACAAGTTGCTCAGCACAGGTAGCACAATTGCTGATATTTGCATTGATCAGGTAGGGATTTCCCTGAAAAGGGTGGGTCAGCAAATGTTTTGGCTTCTTACTCATGTCCAGTAAAAATGAGGGTCCCAAATGCAGGTGAATTTGTTCATAATGTGTCCCACTTCAAGGTGTTTGGCTGACCATTGGTCACACTCTGAAATAAACAGTATCCAATGCATTGGGATGCCAACAGGCCAATCCTTGGAAAGAAAATAGGTATATTCAGGCTGTGAAATTTGTCGTAATTCACCCAGCCCCTGTGGTAGCAGTGTAAGGAATCAGGCTGGTAGCTGCTGAGCTTGTACTGATAGTAGCAGGGCTTCTTTCACTTGAAACAACCAGCCTGAGAGAACTTGGGAATCCCTCAGTAGGGGTGTCATGCCATACCTTGAATTCACAAAACTATATCTGAGTGTGAATGTACTTACGTGCAGTAGTAAATAAATGTTGTGATTTGCAGCTCAGTTCCAACACAGCATCCATGTCCTCTTTCATCGGTGTTCCCAAAGAAACTATTTTATCAGCATTAGCATCAAGCTTTTCAGCTCAAAAGCAGTTTTCTTAAGCCATTGAAGAGTTTACATTTCTTCAATCTGTCTTGTAACTTCCTCACTGTATGTGGAAAATGGAGGTTTCCAATATATGTGTCTGGTTCTGTTTGCTTAATTCAACTTTGTTATTAACCCTCTAGCAATTCACAGTCCAACACACATCAACCAGGATGATCCTAATGGTTTTACAGGCCCATGGCCATATTCTGAGGCTTTGAAGTTAATCATTTTGCTTGAATAAGGAGTTCATAAATGTTAAAGCTTTTGGTTAAGAACTGCAGACACAGGAACAAAAAATAGAATGTTCCCTGCATACCCCTTTTTCTCTTGAAGACAAAGTGGAAATATTTGCTTCATTCTTTTCTATTTCTATGCAAGTATCTGCAGTTTCACAAGGTTTACATCATTAAAAATTCTCCTCTAAGGCAAAAGTTGTAGAGCCAACTGAACAGGGCTCATTTTCAAGTCAATGAGTTTCTATTTGAACAGTCAAGTCATACGAGTTAAGATAGTGGAATAAGAAAGCAATAATCTAGTAATAATGAAGTGGGAAGAAGTATGAGTACTTATTAAGCCTTGCTCCCTCAGGATTCAAAATTACGTCCGAGTTTTCAAATATGCTGAGCTTCAACTTAAATCACGTGCATGTAATGGAGCAGAGAAAATTGTAACAGATTTACAATATTAACAGTTTACTGAATTTTGCACTTGTGTGAGTAGTTCCTCAGTGTATAATTTATTTTTCCTAAGCTGCCATTCAAAAATAAAATTAATTAGAGAAAATGTAAAGGCAACGCTGTATTCAGTCAAAAAGAATATGTTTTAGTGCTGCTCTTTTTTCAATTTGTTTTGTCTTAGAGGAGGACCATGAGTAGATTTTTCCCACTACAGTTATTGTTGGAACGATAGAAGGAAAGAATGAAGAGATGAACACAAAACAAAGGGCATTTGTAAAACGAATGTAATTTGCCCATGGAATTTTAGCACTCATGAAACACATGTTTGAATTGAAACATTTAAATTTCCCTTTTTCTTTCTGCATTTATTTTGGGACACACTGACCACATTTCAGCTTTGATGTAACCATTTTTATCCTAGACAACTAACGGCTTGAATTATTTAGTACCTATGTCAGACAGCTAAATCTTCGGAGTCCATCCTCCTTCAATAAAAATCTCTAAACTCATGCTTCCTCTACCCCTCCAGCCTCATCACAGACTCAAGTCAAACTTTAGGCAGTCCATAACCGACTTCTTCCAAGCAGTGTTTTTATTTATTCGGTGCCTTTTGATTTATAATGCCATTCAGTGTGGCACCTGCCTCATCTCAGCCCTATTTAACCTTCACCAATGCCTTGCCAGGCACTTGCTTATTCATCTCCTCCAACAAATGCTTTGCCTATTGGAGAGTTGCAATTCTCCATTTCTCCAAGTGAAGGAACCTGTTTTTTGTTGTCAGCGGCATGCACATAGTTATATGCACATATATATTTTTTCATTGCTCACTACAGGTTTTTTCAATCACAAAAGTTTCTCTGTCTGTCAGGAAAAGTTTGTGTTCTTGCATTATCTATATTAATATCAGCTTTGATTCCATCACTATTAAAGCAAACTAGAACTGATTCTCCTCTTTCCTCCTGATTTTTATTTCCTTACTGTCCTAGCCATGGCAGGAAAGATCAGATGGGGAACACAATACACCCAGGCAAAAGAAAATATAGTCTAAAGAGACAAACTTGGTTAACAGTCTGCCTGAGCAACACGAGAAATTATTTTTAAAAACTGAAAAATTAAATACACAGTCATGGTTTACATAATGCTGACCTACCAGTATTTTTGTACTTCAATTGCTGCTACTGGCTCTCTCATCCCTTTGCACATTTGCAGTGGCATCACAAGACCTCTGGCAGTGGTACTGTCCAGCTGACGTCAGTATAAGCCCTGCTGTTGACTCCAAGGATAAAGAACTTTATTTTAGATACAAGTCAGGATTTTGCTTTTGAAACAATGTATTTTTTGTTAGCTTCTGAAGTGGTTTTTACCTTCTCTTTACCTGTTGCTTTCTTCCTATCTTGTTCAGAATGACTAAAAATAATTACCAGATTATAGATAACTAATGCCCCTGAATACAAGGGGAAATGAAAAGAAAATGGAGACATCTTTTGCATTAGATTAAAACCTGTTCGGGATAATCTCCTCTGGAGTGTAATCATAATTGGTCAACTTTGTGGCTGAAGGACATAAGAATTAAAAGGAAGGGAAACAACCTACATGTCACTTTGAAAGGAAATCTGTTTGCCTGACGCAAACAGTCTTGGTTAATAACTTTATAGCAGACAAATCGTTAGGGGATATTTTTGTCCATAATGGGAAAAAAATTAAGGAGAACTGAGCAATGAAGGTCTAAGGAAATACTAAAAATAGCAGGAAACTGCTGCATTCAGTCATGGGACCAACAACAGTGCTAAGTGTTGTACAGAAAGAGTAAGAAATAATTCCTTTAGAAGATGCAAATTCAAAAATGTTTTGTAAGGTGTCAAACTTTTTTTTGCCTGGAAGGACATTATGCCCTTGCAAAAAACCCTGTGTGTTTGGTATTGGCTTTGAAGCAGACAGTTTCCTCTTGTAGAATTAATTTTCCTTGCATTTTACTTAAAATGAAATTTTACTTTCAAGAGTGTTTTTTAAAGCAGAAAATGACTGTGAAATATTAAAGACATGAATCTTTATGTATAGGCGATTTTAATGAAAGAGAAGTTGCTTAAGAAAACATACCTAGAGTGTGGCCTAGCAATGCTTACTCATTTTCATCAGACACCCTTGATTACAGAAGAAAGTAGATAAGGCAGAAGTCATACTAAGTTTCCTGGTCTTACCATCACTCTTTTTAGCAATTGGGATGGTTCAAGAGGATGACCTGGGAGGGATTTCCTGTTCAACAAGCTACATATTCTGCTAGAAGAAGGATTCTGCTTCTTCATACTTTAAGAGCTGCCCAAGTTCACTAAAATAGAAATGAGTACACTTCTAATTTTCTGCACGCTACTCTTGTTTGAATGCAAAATGTGAGAGAAGACACAATTGAAAAACAGACCTAAGTTTGTTCAAAACGTGGAGACAAATTTATAAATTTGATATGAATGAAGGCTAATTTTGAAGGTTGTGTGTGGTACAGCAAGACAACACGGGGAAGTCTAGAAGCTCAGAGTTTCTTTGTGAGATTCTGCCTAATTGAATGTACAGTAAATGCCACTGTAAATAGCAGCAACATGCTGGTAAGGTGAGGCATTCTTCATGCATTTCTTTAACAGAAAAGTACAGGTAAGTTACCATTCACTTCACTAGCCAGATGTTCAATTCCACCTCTCTCATTTTAACTGTCAGCCTCTATATCCTAGTTGTTAAAACACAAGTCTGCCCTTCCGGACTGCCTTGATTACACTGTTTTAAAAGCTGTTCCTCAGGGATCATTTGCCAGGATTTAAATGTTTGTAGGATTTGCGTGCTTCTGAGAATACTGCCTATTTTTCATATCTTTAAAGGGTCTAGAGGAAAATATTATTAATAATATAGAGAAATGGGAATGAGTTATTTTACAAAAAGAATGAATTTTTTTTTAAGGGAAATAATTTTCGGGAATTTGTGTTAAGAAGGAAGATAGTTATATCAGTCATTGCTTGTGATAGTAATTCTGAAATAATTACTGCATACACATTGCTATTATCACTTTGCTGTCTTACTTACATCCAGCATGGAAACAATAGTAGTGGATTTCAATGCATAGAATTATGTAATCCTAATTTTAATTTACATAAGACTGCATAAAATTGGAGATCAACTAAAATGACCTCCAACTGCAAAAAATATTTCAGTGAGAAAGAGGTTGCTATAGCTCAAATTCCTAATTTTTATCCACTTTGCTAAAAATAAAAGATGACGATTCTGACACATTTATTCACATTGCAAGTACCCATCTGCAGGTGCTGCTCTACTGAAGAATAGAAAGGCATGGTCCTGACTGAAGGTTCATTGGTGCTGCAATGAACATCTGATTACAGGAAAAATTCCACTAAGTCTGCAGGAGCATAGTTATAAATAGGTTGTGCTCAGCATAAGTCAATCATGCAGATTTTGCCCCATCAGGCATAAAAAGAAGAATCAGTTCACTTTATGTTCTTCCATTTTTGTTTGGATAACTCACTTCTTAATCCGATACAGGCAGCAAGCAATTAATTTTTTTCCCATGCTTTTATTTCTGTCAGTCCTAGTAATAGAAGGCTCTGCTTTGTTGTTTCTTTGGATCATTACTGAAACACACTTATTCACTGCTGTCTCAGGGTTGATGAACAGGTGTATTCTTAAATCTTCATTTAGTTTTCAGTGAATCATTTGGAGGTTTCAGTGTTCGATCCCTCACATCCAGTTCTTCGTGTCACTCAAGTTTACCCTGTGCTGACAGGATTGCAGTGCCTGATTAATTGTAGTATATGACTTTGTTTTGCTAGCAAGTTATGAGTTGAGGAAACTACGATGCATAAAAAACTGTTGTCATAGTTCTGATAAAGCAAGGTCTGTAGGATGGGCACATCCTCTTACTAGTTCTAATAATTCAGTCAGGAAGAAATGGACATTATTCCAGGCACAAGCATCTGGAGCCCAATTGTTTTTCCCAACTGTATTAGCTGGTTTAATGCCATTCTTCATAAGCTTTGTCTCTCTGTCATGCTCATACACACAAACATCACACACACAGACTACTTCTTTGTGCCTTGCACATTAATTTCAAATGAGGGTTTATTGATAAGGCCTGATTTCCAGGTTTTGTCACAGAAAAGGAGAGAAGGACAATAGGTAAGAAAAACAGTTAAGAGAGAAGACTGAATTTCCCTGAAACTGAACAATAGATTTTGTTGCTTATGAAGATTATTATAGAGGAGGTATTGGCGCACACAACTGGCTGCAAATTTCTTTGTGAGATGACTGTGACTGAGGTTCAAATCTATAGACCTCTGGGCTTCATAAATTTGGATCATGACAGATTTTGAGCTGCTCTGTACTGATTTACATTCTCTCAGGTTATTCTGTTGTTGAGATGTTTACTGCATGAATTTATTGGTACGGCGTGACAGCTGGGGAGAAATAAATGGGAAGTGTTGGAAATGTTAAGAAACTAGTCTGGGAAAAGGAAACACTTGTGAGGAGAGGACAAAATCCAAGGTTCTTTCTGACGAAAAAGAGTGTTACATTGGAGAAACCAAGCCAGGAACTAACATATAACCGTGCAGAGGCAAAATTCAGTGCAGCGTATCACATCTGAATGAAATCGCGCAAGTATTTGGGAACAGATAATAAAAGTAAGTGCTACAGATGCCCTTTGCAGACATTTCCCCACAGTTTTTTGCCCCTGACTAGGATCTCAATCCCTATTTATACCAATGTCCTTAGACTGTCACTCATCTGCCATTTTATCATCAAGGGGTAAGATTTAAAACATTTTTTTACTAACTCTTAACTAAAAATACACCCTATTTCTGAATCTGACTAGAAAAAAATTCAAGAAATTTGTCTATTCTGTCCTTAGCCTGACAGTCATCACAGAAGTTGTCACTGCTTAAGACCCATAGCTTTTGATATTGATTTTTCTTAGTGAAATCAAGAAAGTCTTGTCCAGGTAAGTGACAAGACAGTGAAGTGGGGTTTTTTATGTGTCAGTCTGAGGCAGAGTGTGTCCTATATCAATATAATGTTTACTATGCAGACTAAATCAGAGGTTCTACCAAAAGAATAAAAAAATACTTGGTATACAGCAGACTATGATTGATCATTGAGTTGCTGAACCACTGAACTGATGATTCTAAAGTAGGTCTCAGGCTGACGGTATTATAGAAGAGAGGGAGATACTCATGCTGCTAATGGTAAAAACAAAACAAAACAACAATGAAAAACCACCAACCAACTTGGCTATTGTGATCATAGGATCGTGCCAAATTGTCAACTGAGAAAAGTACTTCAAAGAAAACAATTACTCTGGGCCCTGGGGAAACCAGTCTGTCTCAACTGCTGCTGTTCCAAAAGGAAATGGCACATCTGAGAAACCCAATGCTTTTTGTAACCAAGGCTGACCTTAGCAGGACTTATACCATGCCACAATAATGCAGTGGACAGAGCCAAGATAAAAAGGATATGTAAAGCATAATTTACTTGATGGGACAATAGAAAATGCTATTTACTGCTCACCTTTCTGGCCCCATTATTCATTGGGGTAACACATGGTGGTTTGTTTGAAGTACTGAGGGGGAAGAAAGGCTTGGACAGATTTCATGAAAATGTAAACTTCCTGCCTATGTTTCCATGCACGCCAGTGTTGCTTTCAGATCACTCCTGCAAGGCTGTGAGCACACCATGAAAGGTGTTTCTTCCCTTCTTTCCCAAGCATACTCAAGATCTGCTTTCCTCCTTTTGCTTAAGATTCTACTATGTCATTGGGGCCCTATGAGGAAAGGATGAGAGAGCTGGGGGTTGGAGTGGATCAGCCTGGAAAAGACAAGGCTCCTGGGTGACCTTATTGCGTCGTTCGGTACCTGAAGGAGCTTACAAGAGAGCTGGAGAGGGACTTTTTACACAGGCATGTAGTGATAGGACAAAGAGTGATGGCTTTAAACTGAAAGAAGTTGGGTTTAGATTAGATATTAAGAAGAAATTCTTTTCTGTCATGGTGGCGAGGCACTGGCACAGGTTGTCCAGAGAAGATATGAGTGTCGCATCTTTGGAAGTGTTCAAGGCCAGGCTGAGTGGGGCACTGAGCGACCTGGTCTAGTGAAAGTGTCCTGGCCTATGGTGGGGGGAGTTGGAACTAGATGATCTTTAAGGTCCCTTCCCAACCCAACCCTGCATCCCAACCCAATTTATGATTCCATGATTTTCCATAACTAAATTTATTTGTTACTCTATGCATTGGCAACATTTGCAAAGTTCTCCATATGTCATTCCCACACAGCTGCCTGTTTTCTGTGTATTTGTAATGTACAAAGAAAATTAGGAATGAGACCTAATATATATGACACAAACTTTTTGTATTTTGATTGGCGTGTTTATTGGAATGATGATACGCTGTTACTTCTGTTCAGACCATGAGGAGCAAAACTGCTGGTTTTTTCTGTCCATCAACCTGTGCTTCTCAGACCATTCATTCTGAGTTGTCTGATCCTCCTTTGCTTTGGTTGGCCCATGTAATGCTTATTGCAGATTAGGAATGACAAAATTGTTCCTAAATGCTATGTCGTCTGCCACACAGCAACCAGCTCTAGGGAGGGACTACTGCTCCTTCATTCTCTAGCTCATTCTCCTGTGGAAAGCCTGAGGCTTTGACTTTCATTTCCACAAGTTCAGGAGGATCAGGCCAGCACCGTGCTTGACCATGGAAGCGCCAGCCTGAAGCCACAGGACTGTCAACAGTTACTGTGCCAAATCAGCACCTGCACACTTCCTCATCACCATGGCAATGGATGTGATTGTCATCCAAATGATGAAGCAAAACTGATCCTTTTGGCCTTTGCAAAGCACTGAAATTCCCAATTGCTTTGATTAAATTATTTTCAGTATCATGGAGGGCGCAGTGACTTGTGCCAAATTTATGCGGCCATATTGCCATGAAGGTAGTTGCTTTGTGCATTGATAAACCTGAAATGCTGGATGCTAGGTGGCCTAAAAGGTTCAGGAATCCCTTTCCCAGAACCAGACCAACCTGGATAATTCTGTTCTGGAGATTTAAATGCCCAACAAATTTTAAATGGTTATTTGAGGTGTTTTCCCACTTCATCTTCTAAGCCTCCATCTCTTTCCTATTTCCTATTAAATAGATGGGCTCATATTTATGTAAGACATTACACTCTCATGCTACTATGTGTATATACCTTTTTGATGTGCTTTGAGGTGAAAAGCAGCATATTAATGTGAGATTACTATCTTTTCTTCAATAAGAAATCAAAGGGGAAAAGGATCAAAAGGTACTGATTTCATATAAAAACACAATGAGACGTCTCTGTTGTCATGTTTTGTCTACCAAGTTATTTATAACCTGTAATTATCCCTGCTCTTTCCATGACATAAATAGGTTGCACACTGTAGATTACTAGAATTATTATTCAGTATTGGTCAAGCCTTAAGGTCCTAATTAATTCCTAGTACAAGTGAAATGATTAAAGTCAGTCACAGTTTTATCTACAAATGGAGCAAAACCAGACTGTTTTCTCAGCACCTGGCCTACTGCTTTATGTTACAGTTCTATTATCATCTCTATCTTCACTGCTTTATCCAACATACAGCATTTCCACTGGCTTTCCATGAGAATGAGACTAACAGAGATGTGTCATCCCTTGGAGTAGCTTTGCCAGGGCCAGCTAAAAGAAACCAGCACTGCCTTTTGGTGCTACACATTGGTCTTTTTTTTCAACAGACCTAAATATGAAGTATTGCTTAAATTCCTGTTTGTTTTAATCAAATTTATTTCCAGAGAAGTTTGCCTAGGTAAGGGTGAAAAATGAGAAGTGACTTCAGGTTCTGATCCAGCTTTTAGCTACCACCAGAGTTTAAGGAGTAAACTGAGAGATATCATCAATAGCAAAATGCACTGAAGTGAGACTACACAATTTCCCATCCTTTAAATTCAATATCTCAGTAGCAATAGACAAGTTTATCCCTACATTAAATATCAAGGTCAGTTTGCATAGCAGATTTATTGAAAATGATGATGGGAAGCACAGCATGAAAAAATGGAACACAGCTGGCAGGAACTGCCTAGTTTCTGGGAATCTAACAACAGGGTACACAATGCCTACCTTTTTGAATTGGAAGCTGAAAGGGATAAAAGGAGTTTAACTTAAATTAAAATATCAGATCCAAACTCTGAATCTAAGTTTGACATTTTTCCTCCATATCCCTATTTGCCTTTTATTTACAGAGTTTGCTGTTCCAGAATTCATGATTCCAGTGCTGTCATATGCCTTTGACTCATAAGGAGAGTTGAATGTGAAATCAGATTCAGATTTTTTGACTCAGCCCTAACCACAATGCATGGCTGGTAAAAACTTCATTCAGTTTACCTGTCTATTTTAACTATTTACATGGACTAAGTCCCACATGCATTATAAGTGAAATAAGAAAGCTAAACAATCAAATAGAATCTCAGAATTTTATTACACAGAAATACTTTGAAAAACAAATGTTCCATCTGCAGAGTAGCAGTGAAAAAAAGAAATTGATCTTTACTTCTTTCTCAGTACACGGCAAGTGTTTCATGTACTGCCTATAGGTTGCCAGTTTTCCCTTAGTCTACATGGTGAGTAAAATCTGATTACCTTAAAGCTCAAAAATATATCACAGGACAGAACAGACATCTTTCTGATGAAATGATGATAAATTACGCATCTCTCGTCTCATGGTCATACAGACACCAGTGAAAAATGCAATGACCTCCACTACTGTACCCACTAAAAGTTATAAGATTTGAACAGTTCAGCAGTTAATTCTGAGCAATGCCAAGTGCTGTTTTTAGAAAATGATTATGTATAATTTTTAAAATTCCTTGTTGTATCATTGTGCAGACATGACTGGCATTCTACAGAAGATGCAAATTTATTCTGAATCTCCCTTAAGGATTATTTTCAGTTGTGGAGAAAGGAGCAGAGTCTGTGCTGTACAATAGTAACCCAATAATATAATGGACTGGAAATGTGACTAACTGTCTTGAGTTTATATTCTGTTTAAAGGAGAATGATAGAAAAAGATAAAAAAAGTCTTAGTGTGTTGCACTCACAGAAGAAAGAACATGTGTTTGGCAATGAGACAAGAAACAGAAGGAGCAGTGGAAGGGTTAGTTACTGTGGGGTGCTGAAGTCATGAGTGTCATCCCATATTGAACCACTTGAACATCTATGCCGTGCTGAATATTGCATATGCCACATAATTCTAGGAAATAGGTCTATATGTTCATTGCATTGTTCAGAAATCTTTTCTGTGCATAAAGCATTTCTGCCTAGATGGAGCAGTAACTATAAGGTTTTGTCCTCCAACAAACTGCAGGTTTTTTCACATTCTTAAAAGTACTGTATAATTAAAACTCACTGCCCCTGCAAAGGAACACACAATTTAGGCCCTTTGATGAATGCTTTTGTACAACTGGTCGGAAAACCAGAATGCATGATAATTCTGAGATTTCAGTCATTGACTGCTCCTTTTATAAAGAATTGCCAATATTTTCTCAGGAATAATGAGAGACATGCTGAACACAGATTATTTAAATCAAGGCAACCAACTCCTTATGCATGAGAGGCACAGGTCCACAGTTCTGCCTTTCTTGAATCTCCCGTATTCCAGACAGAAGAGAGATCTAACCATCCATCACAAGGGTTAATTTCTCTGCTGCCAAGAGAGGTGGAGTTCTTACACAAGGCACAGGAACTGAACTGAGAGAGTCTTCAAGACTTCCGTCCTGGAAAAGCCAATAATTTCAGAGTAAGGCAGTCATTGGATACGATGGCCCTTGCTTGAGCCCTTGCTCCATATTCAACATATTGATTTAACCAGAGCTGTTTTTAATCCAAATGAATGTCTTGGTTAGTGGCTATTAGCTGCTCTGGGGATCTTTCTTTTCCTCATATGGCCCTTTTGCAGCAGTCTGTATCCTGAATCTAAAAATCTTCTAATATTTTTCCAGCCAATTTGGTACATTTCTATTTTACTATTTCTTTCTCAAAAAGTCAGAATTTGAGGACATACTTGTGCCGTGTTTTCCCTAACAAGCAGTTTGAAATAGTAGCAGAAATGTGAAGGAAATGCATTTGGGAGGAATAAATAGTAGGTTTGGCACCCTAAGGCCAGCAGCAAATGTATTTCTCACCTAGTGCTCAGATTTGCTGGGCAGATTGGACAGGTAATCTTTGCAAACTTTCAGAGGTACTGGTGTACCATTTGCGAACACCACCCTCATTTTAAAAGACTGCTAACGTCTCTCTAATAGGTTCCAGAGGGTTCTTTTTTTGTCAGAAACATAATTTTTAAAAACCATGAATGACAGTATAAAAGACGTTAGAAAGCAAAGAGATCTATGCGGTTCCACAACACATTCTGCTACTGGGGATTTATTTCTTTATTCTAATTTATCTGAAATGTTCAGGTATGTGGTAATTCTAGCATTCTAAGAATCAACTTTTTAAGAATATTTGAAGAAATGTACTTGCTTCTACAACAGTGAGATATATTGGAGTGTTTTTCCTTAGAGAGAGAGGAGTCTAAACCATCACCAATCTGTTCCTGTGTCTGGAAATCACTTACCTACCACCTGGGAACGTCACAAACTGACATATGGTACTGTCATTGTCTGCCTCCCGGAAGCTAGCAGAGCGTATCTACATGAGAGGAAAGCTTAGCCTAGTTAGCACCAAAGAACACTAGAAACAAGAGAACCATATTTTTTCCCAAGTGAAAATTGCACTCTTAAATAATTCTTAAAATAGTGAAGAAATAATTAGAGACCAGGAGAAATCAAGCTTGACACACTATTTTTAAAGGCAGGGACATAAATAAGGAACAAAAGAATAGAACAATTTAACACAATCAAATAATTCAGCTGTGGAAGCAATGGCCACAGGAGAACAAATGTATGAAGAGATTCAAAAGATTGCTAGATAAATTCATGCAAGAACAATCCTTAAATGGGAATCAAATAGTATTACAGATTGCAATTATGGATGCAAACTCCAATCTAAGAGATGCCTCTGATGTTTTAAACAGACAGAAATTGGGAGGATATACTGATAGTAGTGTCACCGTATGCTTGTCATTTTTTAATATTCTCTCTAAAGCATCCACTATTGGACATTGCCAGAGATGCCAGGGAAGGTCACCTTCTGGTCTGACCTGCTGTAGCTGTTCTGTGTAAGAAATGTTATTTACAAAACCACCAGTCATAATGTAAGCTGCGAGTCTGAAACAAATAGCAAGCCAGGTACCTTTGTTATCAATTTAGTCATGCGCTTCTATTTATGTGTCTGAATACAGCTGTACGTGTCAGATTTTAGGCTTTTGCTTTCAAAACTTTTATATGAACAACTTTATAAGCATGAAACATAAGCTAGTTGTGTAAAAAATGGGTATATGGCACCTTATTTGTGATAGTCGTGACATAATTTTATGTGTCCAAATTTGTTTCAAGACCTTTTAACACCCTGCAGCCTGCCTTTTATGTTTATCAGCTGACATCTGTTCTGGTTGCACTAAAAGGAGAAGGACATTTCCAATCTACAGCAAAATATATTCGCTAAGCAGTAAATAGAAGCAAGAGTTCAGCTGTTGTCCTCTGTGTCATCGTCTGCAAATCTATGATAGTCATGTAAAATCTGGTTTTTGTTATTAAATTGATGGAACTAGTTAAGTAAAGTAACTTGCGTACATCTGGAGAAGGAATGACACTGACAACACAGGTCTGATGCTGAAGTGCATACCAAAGGTTGCTGTTGGTAATCTTGCAGCCAGTTTAAAATTATGCAGATAGACTAAGAATTTACTAACATTTCAAATGCAAATCTTCTATTGATCCTGAAAGATTGGATAGAACGTGAATGTGGCGATTATGTTTCTGGAGCTTCAGTGATTTTATTGGTGAAGAGCCCCAAGCCATGGGGCAAAAAAATCCCACTAGAATGGAGTCAAACAAACCTTCCTGCTGAGCAAGCAACTGAACCTCCCCTTCCCTTCTGTATGGCAATTCTAGTTGTCTTTAAAAAGCACAACACTGCAAAGGATGTGGAAAAAGCTTAGTCCTAAGAAATCTGCATTAATTGCTTTTAATCTGTCCTTTGACCCTCACATCTTTAAAGGACTAATGAAATCACCATTCTTTTATATGAGAAATTTACATGCAGTTTGCCTAAAACAATGTCTTAGCAGTTATTTTTTCACTGCTGCTTCAGAGCAGCAGTCAAATGACACCAGCAAAGACAACTCCCTCCTTGAAATGCGATCCTCCACCACACTTAAGTTCTAGATAGCAGCAGAGGAGATCTCAGCCATATAAACCTTATTTTCACTGCTTCCCACAACCGCTCCAACTGGGGTGGCAGTTCCATGTGTTCCAGTCTCATGTGGAGGTAGCAACTGACTCCTGAAAGTGCACAGCAGCATAACAGGGCACTGGGCTGTGTGTAAGCTGATGCTCATGTGCAGCAAGGCTGCTTAAGCCCCTATCAGTGGTCCGCAGCTCAGGTGCGCCCTGCTCTCTTCAGTGCTCCTTAGAGTGATGTCTCTGTTTTGAACAGCGATGATAAACCATCTCTGCTGCTGGTGTATTCCGTCTGGAAACCCCTTCTTGAGAAAAAGCATAGGAAAGCAGGATTAGGGGGCCAAGTCCTTAATTGTTTTTGATCCAAACAGCTCCAGTAATGTCAGTGGATCAATGTCCATTTCCATTACCAGAAGATAAGCCCTACTATGTGTGTGAGGAAGATATAAACGTCTTTTCTGAAAAGCACATAGTGCTGCACATAAGGAATTTGTAGTTCCTGAACAAAGACCCAATTTTCTCCTGCTTGGTCTCGCTATCCTTCAGTACAGACACCGCCTTAGCCTGCTCTTTCATGACCATACAACGTCGAGTTGGACTGGGATTTAAATTGAATGCTCGTAGATAACATTACCAGCCACTGTGGGGAAAGAGATAGGAGTCAATCAGCTAATGAATTCTTCCATAATGCAAGGAGTGCATAGGGAAAAGCACTCAATGGAGTAGAAAAATATCTGCCTGATAGTAATATACTCTTACAGGCAACATCTTGCAAAGAAGAACTAAATTACTCCAGGCTACACTCTTGAGTGCAGCTTCCTTGAGGAAAGTAAAAAGGGAAAACATTGAGTTAAAAAGCTAATGGATCAAAAGTAAATGTGGCAGGGCAGAAAAAGGCAGGGGGGTGAGAGGGACGGCAGTAGGAGGAGAGTGGTGGAGGGAGAAGAAAACCAGTATTAGTTACAAAAATTGAAGGCATAGTTGGGAGTGTGCTATATCACTGACATTAAGAAAACTGCACTTTCTGTTTGAATTTACATCAGCATCCCCAGGAAGCACTTTGAGATATGCTGCAATATACAAGAAACTCTTTTGCTCTACACTTGTGTATCCACCCTTTTGCTTGTTTATTTTAAGCTTGATTTTCTGTGTAGACAATGAATCCTAACATGCAAGTGAGAAACCTCCAGGGTAGAAGTTAAATGGAAATGCTAGCTTATTTTTCTGGGGTCAATAGCCTCCAACACATTCCAAAAGTTGTCTTTCTGGATTGTAAATATGGACTGTTTCATACCGAGTGGCTGCAGAGTGACAGCAACAAAGAAAGCAGCCTGGAGCACAGTTAAACAAAGCTGTCATTATTTCTTTGCAAAGCGATTTGTTTTTCCACCATCACTCAAGAAACAAGACTTTAAAAGTGACACTGGGTGAAGGAGGGGGAAAAAAAAACCATGATGAAGGAATGGAGAAAGAATTTCTCTTCCTATTAAATAAGAACTCCTTAAAACTTGCCAATGGCAAACAACAACTTTATTTTACTATTTTGCTTTCTCCTTTATATCAAAGCACCAGATTTGCAATGACAGACTAACAAGCAGCAAATGTTACTGCAGCCTAATGTTCAGGTGTGGGCAATGGAAAAGCAAGTGCTGCCATTGTCCACATTGAACAAAAATCCATCAACTATCTTTTACTTTACTAGATTCGTAGCAGATATCAGCAGGTCTTGCACCAAGGAAATGTAATTACAATTAAATTTTTCCTTTACATTGGTGTAATTGAAAGGAGGCTTACGGCCCATACTTTCCTTATTCCATCTTGATAGTATACCCAAGCTTTACTTTGGTCTCTTGCAAAACAACAGGGAATAAATGCATTAAGATGTAGGACCAAAAGAGGGAAGTAATCAAATGGGATGCAGCAAATAAAATCACTTTTATGTCTTTAGAATCTGATGTGTTAAATTGGGAGAGCAGTAAGATTTATTTCTCTATGTCATATCACCCAAAACCAGTATATCTCTTTCCAAATTTACAATTTAATGCTAAAAAAGATTATTTACTTTCCACCCATCCTCATAAATAATGGTCATGGTCTAATTTCTGGTTCAGATTGCTGATGTTAAGATTAACAGCGGTTTACTCGCTTTGGTATGTGGATGGGAAAAAGCCAACGGACTGTTCCTAAACAGAGATTATGCAGTCTTTCCCCTTTTCTTGTTGTTGCTGCTGCTGCAGCTTTGGATGCAGCCCTGAGAACTGCCATTTTTTAGTTAAAATGTCTTTAATTGGACAGAAGATCAAGTTTTGCCTCAACCGTTACGGAGGAGGCAGTGAAGCAGGAATAGTGACACATCTGCACAGCTGTTCCAGAAATCCATTGCACACAAGTTGCTCTGTGCAACTAATACTTTTTTCAGATTCAAAAAAATGCAAATGTTTCAAATAGTTTGCACAAAATGAACTAGTAGTCAGGTCAGAGTATGGTCACCTGAACTCACCTGGCAAACGATCTATTGTCAGAGGAATTACTATTTCCTGTAAGAAGGAGAAAGTTGCTCAAAATGTCCCATTCTTCATGACACCAGAAAAGCACAGCTTAGAAACTTCAATACCAGCCTGTGACACAAGTGTAGGTTTCCATTTAATTTTGCTGATTTATGCAAGGAGGAAAAGGAGAATAGTCAAAGTGGATGGAGACTTATCAAGTATCTAATTACAAAAAAAAATAAAAATCAGTCTTGATACAAGGAATGTATTCAATTTCGTGCAATGTACAGACTTTTGAACAGAAAACTAGAGAAACAATGAAGAACAGAATGGCATTTGCATTGTCGACAAGACTGATCATTGACTTTGACTATATTTGGTGACAACCTGGTTGACTGCCAATATCAAATACTCAAAAAACCCAACAAAAGTGTACCCTTTTCCCTCTCTCTTTTAAAAACTGAGATCTCTCCCTGACAGGGCCTTGTGTTTGGCTCTTCTTCAGCACTGCTGGGTGTTATAACCATGAAACAGCAATACTGCAAAGTGAAAGAAAGAAGCATTAAAATGATAAGACATTATTGAGTGGGCACTGATCTGGACCTCTGAGACCGCTATCTCACCTGCTTAATGAGATTCAGAGTATAAAACAGACCCAGAAGCTTATGCTGTTACTGAAGAAGTTGCTCACATGACAAAAAAATTCAAAGGAAACATCATAAACGCTACACAATTAAACAAGCATGCTCCAGGTGAATAACATCTGCCTGCAATAATCAAAAGATAAAATGTGGAAAAGGATCTACATCTAATACCCCTTAGGATTTTCATTTATTTACTAGAGCTGTTGCTTAAACCCTTTCTTGTGGACTTTGAAGAGGTGGCAAAAGGCTGAGGTGTTTGGCAATAGCTTTCTTCATGCGTATCTGACTGCATCCTGTCCTTTACAAGCATTTTTTGAAGTCTGAGTTAAGTTTATATCTACGTATATTTTGATTTGTTGATATTTTGTCTATAGCCATATATTATTATGAAAAACTTGCCCAGTGGTATTTGAATTTGCATCCTATATTCCTTTCTCCAATCTAAAATACTGTTATAACTTTATTATGCCTTTTTATGGCCATAGAGAGGCCGGAACATGTGCTTCGAAAGCTATTGAGTCAGGAAGCCTTGGTGTCATTGCAGTTAATAGTAAATCACAGCTGGAATGGGAGCTGTTCTCATTTCAAGTCAAGCAGGTTCTCTAGTTCTCTCATAACAATGTTTTTTCCTTGATAGCTCCCAGCCATGCAGTCTCACCATAATTGCTGTATCTAAGATGTCCAATAAGCAGGGGAGGGAGTACATAATGAAGGTGGATTGCTGCTTCTTGGTACAAATTACTGGCTTTTTTATGTCCTCTGAGAGTGCTACATTTAGAATAACAGAGTGGATGGACCCAGAATATCTCTTCTTAAGCAACCTTTTGCCTGTTTGAAAACTGGTATTACCTTGCCTCTGATTACTCTTCTCTAGGCTATTTTTCACATCCTCCTTGTGTAGACTTCAAGGGGATTTTTCTGCTGTGTGTATATTTTTGGCAAGGAGGGAAGCAGTTTCTTCCATTACTCATGTACTATTATCACAAATGTACATTTTAATATGGAAATTCTCTGTACCATGATTCTCTGTTCCACTCAGTGAAAAGAACAGTTAGTTTGCTTGTTTTACAGAGGAAAGAAGAAGTTGAATCCAACAGAAAATACATTTATTAAGGCCAGGAAATAATATTTTAAAATCCTAGAATGGATGTTGGTTCCATAACCCCTAACATTTACAATACAATATTTTTTCAAAATGCAACATTACTGGGTTTAAATCTTTTATATTTAAGTTCTGTAATTATAATGAGATGAATATTTTATCCTCTACCATATGATCACCCTAGGCTGTTTAATTTTAGACCATGAACCATATTTTAACTAATACATTAAAATGTAAGATATCATACAAAATTACTTGGGTTTTTAAATACGTTGATATATGGGGTGTGAACCTTACAAGACACTTTCACTGTACCTCCATTTACTGTGAAATCCCTGTTCTCTCCAAGCTTATCACATTGTAAAACTGTATCAGAATTACATTATCACAGAGAAACCTGTAGAACTAAAAAGGTTTAATTGCTCAGAAAGTATCTGCCTGTGTGCAAATCCTGCCTATTTCTGCTTTGTTTCTCCCAAAGCTGCTAGAATCCATGTCTCACTGTGGCAACCTCCATTATCCAAGGCAAGAAAGATAATGTCGTTGAGCTGGTGCTCTTGCACCAAGATATTTAGATGCACCAGAACACTTCCCACTGCTTTGCTTTCTTCCACTCATTGGCTTTTTCACTTCCCCCACTGTTACTTCTCTTTCTTCATTACAGAGGATGCAGAAGGATTTGAGCTTTTTTTGCTTGTGCAGGCTACAGCTCAAAATGTTTCTGTCCCTAGCCACAACACACAGGGTCAAGCTTGATGGATGCGAGCCTTGCTTTGCCAGATTTTAGGATGCTAGGAAAGAAGACAATGTGTGTGTTGTGTTTCTGATTGGAATAATTGTTACACACCTCTGCAGCCGATTGCATTTGACTGAGAAGACTCAACACTTTCTTAAGACCTTAACGCGAGTACCTCAGCAGAGCAATAGGTTTAGGCTGCTGTGGATTAGTGCTCAGGATCATCTCTGTCTAGAGCCAGAGACTGCAGAGATGAAATCCCACTCTCCAACTTTACAGTTATTTGTATAGTCTTCTTGTTAGATCAGTTTGGCTTCCTTCACCTCAGCACCTCCGAGTGAGACAGATGGCAAAGAACACTGCAACAACTATATAGACTTAGAGATGACCTTCTGTGTCTGTCTTGAATATTGCAGACCCTTTCCAACTTGTCTGTTTTGCACATTCAACTCTGTGACCATCACAGGGAAAGAAAAAATCTGCATTATTGTATATATATCCCCGTTGGTGAGGAACCTGCAATGCAGACAGCCAGAGGACAAAGTGCTCTCACCAACACTGGCACTTGTGTACTCCACTGAATTAAACTGTTTCAGTGGATTATGGCATATAACCAATAGGAAATTACTGCCTGGATGGTAATACAAAGAAAATATTTTAAAATACTAGTCAGCACAATTTAATAGATACTTCCCTCCTTAGAGTCCTGAGAAAATATTTTTCTGGACTCTTTTTGGAGGATCTCTCTACAACACAAATTATTCAAAAAGCCTAGACATGTTAGCATGCAAAGTAATTCCCTGGAAGCTCTAAGAGCTCTGCTGCAGGCTTCTGGTCAGATGATCTCTCTTGTAGAAACATTCTTTGTGAGATCTCCTAATGGATTCTCAGAGCTGCAAAGTGCTATGTAACACCTTTGTTACTGCCAGCCCACGGTCCCTAGGAGAGGATTCATCTGATCTTTTACACTTGGGGTCACTTACTGGACAATTGCAGCCCTCAGTCATGCCTGGGCATTCCCTACAGAGCACACCAGAGTATGAAAATTTGTGTAAGCAGGTTATGCACATCTTTTGGCCATCTCCAAGGCTAATTAATATCCCATAACAAATAAAAAGTGAGTACTAGTTGTTCCAGGAATGCTCTTTAGTCAGCCCTGAAAGCCTCCCAGAATACGGCAAGTATATGAAGATTTTAGGATAATACCGCTTAATTTCAGAAATATGTCTTTCTGAAGTACTCAGAGGTTATTTACTCTGGTTTTTTAAATCATTTCGCTTAAAGAATTGAAGGTCCTCATATATTTGGTGACAATGAGGAGCAGACTTCCTCAGAGGAAGCATGCATCCACATGCGTGAAGAGTCTTCTCTCCACACAGGTGTCCAATACTCCTGTGCACCTCAGTGCTGAAGCACACAAGAATGTTGCTTTTTTCTCTCATTTGTGTGAATCAGAAGCAGCTAGTACTAACCAGAGAGAAAGACGTCATGTTCAGCCTTTGAAGTTCTGCTCTTTGCAATTAATTAACTTCTTCCCTTTTGTGTTGTGATTTGATTGTTGGTTTGGTTTTGTTTTGTAAATCATGATCTCTTGGATCAAAATAGGAAAATAGTGACTTAGAGTATCCTTCTCCTTTGAAGTTCTTTTAGAATACAACTCTGGCAGGAAACAAAAGCATAATTCAAAATTTGAATGAGTTTTGCTGTCATATACTTTAAAAAATATCTTTTAAAGTGCAATGACATTTTAATTAAAACAAGGCTCTAAAAATTACTATTATCTTGTCTCGTCAATGTACTTTGAGGAAAAACCTTCTTGCAGAAAACCGAAGGAAAAAAAAAGGAAAGCCAGACAATTATTTGGTTGAATTTGCAGGCTTATTTCAGCATATACAGTGACTCAGCTGTTAGCTAGACTGCATATTTTCATCTGTTGGCTTTTTTGAATGGCTTCTTCTCCACTCTTAGCTCATTTTCCTAGAATGTCTCCTTTGTCTTTCCAGACACAGCAGTGAGAGCATTTCTTTGTATGTTCCCCAATGTTACATCTGTGTTAGAAAATACAGGGTATTGGATGCAACTATTCCCAAATTGTAAAAGTTTAAATTTTCTTGCAAGTACACTAATTTTAAAAGAGATGGTAGGAATCAATTGTTCTTTGTGACAACAAATATTATCTCCTACAAATTCAACTCTATTGGAAACAAATATCAAGTGATGCACAACGGATGTCCTGTGATTGTACTACAGTTTCTACAGAGAATTTCAAGTATTACACTTCCAAAATAACCACTAAATCTATTCAATATGTATCCTTAGAAATATAAAAATTCCATCACTGCAAAATGTTAAATAAGTACTAATATAAGAAGAGTCCAGGAGTAAGAAAGCCATATATAAATAAGAGCCTTTAGATGTCTGTGGAATTGGAATAATAAATGGGGAAGAGCATTATTGCATATTCCTTTAGTCTACCCTTGACCCAAAGTTACTTCATAAGTTTAGCAGCAGTAGTATTTACATTGTCACTAGAATTTTCTTCTCCAGGAAAAAATGGCTTGGTGTCAAACTTCTAATTTGGAAGTCCTTTGTTATCTACTAAATGTACAGTATGGATAAATACCACATAATTAAAACTTTATATCATTTTCAGGAACATCCCCAAAGATCATCCCTCAAAGTTGTCTCCCAAAACTCACTTAATGATTTCCTCTCAGGTTCTGGGAAAACACTAAGTTATTTTAGCACCGTGTTTTATATTGAAATTAATGAACCTCTTTGCAACAAATAGCACACTTTACTGGGTTTGTGTTTGCTCAGATATTATTAACCATTGTCACCAATATACACTTGTAAAAAAAGCCAATAATCTGAAATAGAATTGGACAGTACATAATTGGAAGTGCAGGTAACAATACAATTATTTTAAAGAAAATGTCCCCTGCCCCTCCTTAAGAAATAGATTATATAAAATTTAGATGCCAGTCGTACCAGTTAAATTGTTGACTTTATAATCTCTGTTCACAATGGAAAATTACATTCCCTTGAAAAAAGAATAATTACGATTTCCGAGCATTTCCCCTAGCTCCTAAGAGTTATATCAAATCCTAGCAAAGGATGGAATTGCCATAGCAACTGCCAATCTGCTTCCTTTTTATTGCTGTTTTTGTTTTCTCACTCAGAAGCCCACATAATAAACCTGTTTCATCAAATGACCAGCTATGGGAGACTGAAGTCAATGCTTTCAGAGAAGACAGCATTTTTCTAGCAGAGCAAGATGTTGAAAGACGAGAAAACAGCAAATGCAGATGGCAGTTACAATCCAACTGCATTTGGAAACTTTCAACAGAGTGAATCTTTGACGTGGTCATTGAAGTATCCAACAACACACTTGTGCTGCAGAAACATTTCTGAGTGTTGCCTTATAAGCTGTACTCTGCATCAGGACATTTCCATTGGACTACTGACCTCTGATATATCATGACATTGGGACTCAGCAAAACCAGAGATGATATTAACTTCCAACTCAAACCGTTCCAGAATTCTGTGACTAAAGAACAGATTCTTGGCATGGGAGTAGGACCTTTCTCTTAGGCAAGTTATGCCCATAGAACTCAGTACGTTCTCATCATCAGACACACTTGAATGGCAAAACCCTGTGTAATCTCTGAAAGAAATGAAATAAACTGTAGAAAACAACAAATTGTTAAAAGCAGGCTTTTAGGATTCTTGACGTACTCTCTTCAATATTAAATAATAGCTCTGAGAAGGCTATTAAATGATTGAGCTGTATGGTACGTAAATCTTACTCTGCCTTGCCACTAAGAGTACTTTTGATGAAAATATATTCTTAAATTGTACATGTGTTGATCAAAGAAACTGTAAATTCTGAAGGTTCTGACATTTCCCTAATGAAAAATCACATTCTTGCTTTGCATCCAAGAAAAAGATTTGCTGGTCATTTATTCAAAGGCTGTCATTCACCACTCAGAAATGAATGAAACAATTAATCACTAAGAATATTAATGTCTTCACCTGTCTTAAATTCTGTGTAATTTTTCCATGTAGGATACTTTGCAAACTTATTTGGTTTATTTTCAACTCCCCCTACAATCTCACTCTCTCTTTTTATTTATATCATATCCAAGAGTGTGGGAGTTATAAGTTTCTTCTTGAGAACAGGAGAAATGTGAGACTACAAAGAAACATTTCAAAAGTATCAGCTGCATATAACATGCTATGATTTATCTGGCCATATCAATCATCCCCGCAAGGCAGCACTGTTTCAGTTTAACTGACAACATATAAAGAATTTCTGTGACCTCTTTCTGAGGTTTTGGGCTCAGGGTAGTAGAATATGGAGTTAAAAGTGAAATGCTCAATGACATATTGATCCTTTACCTGTAACCAAACTCATCCAGCACTGCCTTCACACCAGACTGGGTTTGGATCCTTCTCAAGCACGGCCACCCAACCGAGTTTTTACTATTTCCGTTCTTGAAATCATCAGAATGGGGATACAACTTTTAATTAAAAAAAACAAAATTGCTTTAATGACTCTGAAATCCAGTTAAAAAATAGAACAGACTTACGAACAAGTCCTAGTTTTACGAGTAAAGCAGCAGGAAGAACCATCTGCATATGCCTAACCCACCAAATGTCAGTGGCTGGTTCAATGATACCAGGAGGAGAAATGGCTCCTATAGATACTGAAAAACTTTACAAAGTAGAAATTATATTATATTTGTGCTTTTAATTAAAAATTTTCATTTTCTTGTAGATGCTGGAAATTCCAGAGATGAGCTTATGTAGTTGGGACAGTGCTATCTAAGAAATTTTTTTAAATGTTAACACATATCATAAGATGAAAAATTAAACAAGGTCTTTCTGACTCCATGAGGATCTTAGCTCCATAGTTCATCCATTCTGATTCTAAAACACATCAAACTTTGGTTCCTTCTCTTTCAAAAACAGCTTTGAACAACCTTTGCCATCACCTCTCCTTTCTGTGGGGGAAAAGGAAAAGTCTCTCAATTCGCCTTTCTTCAGAAAACAGGTAAAAAAATATCTAGGAAATGAAACTGCATCCCCAGTAGCACTGGTGGCTATCAGGTGGGTTATTTTACATTCAGTCTTTTCTTTGACTTTGGGTTCTATTTGCTGACTGTTGCCTCATGAATGTGGACTCCCACACAACCTGCAAAAATCTCTTTAACTGGAAACATGGAAAAGCTGCATCAAAAACTGGTACATCTGCATATGGATGTCTAATTTCTCTTTTTTTATGTATATTGTGTGTATTTTTAAGATATCTGTATGTTGATCAAAAAAATCTTTTCTGTTTCTGCTGTAACTACTTAGAACAGCACTTTTATAAAATATATCATGTTCTATGACTTTTTGCCAGTGGGAAGAAATTCCAGTCCTTAGGGGAAAATCCAGAACTTTAATAACATTTACCTTTAAAAATAAATATCCTAATTCTGTACTTCCTTAAAGTCACCTGGGAAATAGATGCAGAATTTGTTTCACGAAGATCAAATATTCTTTGCTGAATCACCTTATTGGGAAATCTGCATGTCTACTTGGTACTTTTTTTTTTAAATTTAAATTATGTAGTATTTGTGATAACTTTGCAAATAACACTGGTGGTTGTATTTCAATTAAGAATGTAAATATTTTAGATCAGAGATGAATAATTTGCATTATACTTCATTCCTAATTTACGTGTACTTGCAGTGAGGTATTTATTACTCCAGATAGTACAGACACTGCCCATTACACCAAGTAATACAGTATTGGGGTTTTTCCGTTCAGTCTGCCCTTTGTTTAAGTGGATGGCACACTTCATGCATCTCAGTAGATGCAGAAACAGGACCTAAGTCCATTTCTCTTACATACAATAGAAAAAAAACCCCTGAACTACCTGGAATAAGCAACGGGATGAAGACTACAGTATATACTATATATAGTTCAAGGGTAGTGTGGTATTTTGTAATGGGTAAAGATATATAGCAACCTTTAAAATCACTGTTTCTATGGCAGAGAGCTGCAATATCCCCATACACTGCTCTGTCTCCAGCAAATGCACCTGTCTCTGAAGACCTTGGTGATGGTTTACAATTCCCAGGATGTCAACTGTCTTGCACCTTGTTCTCACTGAACATGCATTGCTATTCTGGACTGGCACTCCTCAATTAAGATTGTCCCATGTGTTTTCCACAGAGTCTTTAATGAACATGGGCTGCCTAGAAGAAAAGCCTCTGGGAGCACAAAGCAAACGAAGGAACAAACTTTTAATCAAAGATCCAAGGTAGGCTCAGAGCTTGGTTGTGTGAAAGACAGAGAGAGCCGAGGGTTCTCAGCATCTCACAGGAATAAGCAAACACGGTGGAAGGTGAAAGGATTGCAGCAAGAAAGTCAAGATCACCCATTCTGAAAAATCAGGATTTATAATGCATACCATGTAGAGAATGATTCACTAATAATGGCTAATAATTTGCAAGAAGGAATTATGTATGTTCTGAAAATAAAACCCTAATTAGAACCCTATTAAATTTTGAAATGTGTAGAGCTGTAGTCTGAACTGTAGGTTTTAAATGCCAGTTAATGACTTTCTGATATCATTCCCTTAAAATTATATCAGAAGTTACTTTTCACTCTTCGTGTAAAGACCTTAAAAGAAATTACGCTTTTCAAATTCAGAGAGAAAGATTATCAAAGTAAGGGCAACTCTGGAATTTTCAAAAACATCTGTCAATTTTTCTGTGAATCAATCATTTCGAGTTGCAGTCAAACATGTTTTGAATTCCTATTGCTTAACCAATGTTTTGCAGTAATTTTCTTAGGCTTAAAATATTCATGTGAGAATATTTCCTACATCCAAAACCCATTTTATGATAGTTTTTACCTAGGCAAAAAGAAAGATCATTTCTTTCTTATCTGAATATGTAATTTAGACAGGCAGGGTTGCACACAATGGTGAAAACCTCATAACCCACCTAGAATAAAATGTAATATCCCCAGGTGATCTTCAGATCTGCAAAACAGTACCGAAAAGTGAGATTTCTGCATCTTTACAGAAGACTCATTTCACAATAACACTCTGCTGGATAAGATCTACTCAGGGAAGAAAACAGTCCCGGATACAGCTCCCAGAAAGGGATATAGATCCACAGCACCATTAATCAAAACGCCTAAGTGCCCTCGAAGTCAAAGGCACGTGTTCAGCTCTGCCTATTTCAAAGCCAGTCACCTCTGCAGTAGAGACTGGGCCAAGTGTTGGGGCAAATAATTCCTGGGAAACCCTATGGCATGATTCTAGGTTATGTCAAGGTCTCTGCACCCTCTCATCAACCCATCAAAATAAGTTCTGTGCAAAGCAGAAGACATGTTTGCACTGCAATGAGAGCGATGACAGCTTAGGTATGTAATTAAATTATAGTATAATCAGTGTGTTAACTATAAGCTACATAGGAAATTTCAAAATGCAAAGCTGTCATAACATGGAGCTCGGTTTGTGCCACAAAAAGCATCCAGGAAATAAAATTAACACGTAAAGGGTCATTCTGTGTTGAGCCTGGAAGCAATAGCCAAACTAGCTAATTTATGACTAATTTCATTGTGTTCACAAGACCATCACTGCTGCAACAAAAACCACACAACTGCTGCATGACAAATGTCCACTTGACCTGGCAAGCAGAATGGTATGGACACTGCAAGTTCTGTGTGCACTTAGCAAAGGTCTGTGTTGGTAAGAAATCCATGTCTCAGCAAGCACTCTCTTCTAGGGGAACCAACTAGTTCTATAGCCAAGATTTTAACTTCAACTTATGTGTTTAAGCTATCCCAGGATTCATGCTGGTGCAGAGAGGAGAGGGGAGGGAAAATAGTTTTATGCTTGGCTGCGTAATTTAAGATATAATCTGAAGGGAAAACACATCCTGTACAGGTTTTTCTTATAAACAGGTTTATGGTTTTTAAACAACTCACTCTCTTCCTGTTCTAATGAAAATGTGAAGACCCTGAACTCCCATTCTGCTCATGTGGTAATACCATGAATAGTCATTGCATTCCATTTTTATCAACTTGTCGGTTTTGGGCCATTATCGAGTTTTCTGAAAGTCTAGAAATGGGAATCGGAATGAGGGTTTATTTGTATTCTATTTTAAAACATTTTAAAAATGAACAGCATAAAGATTTAATGAACTAATAACAAAATACAGATATCTTGCTGAGAATTGCAGTACTACACAGCAGCAATTTCTGCATCTTGGATAATTTTAATAAACATATCAAAAGGAGGAAATGAAATAGCTAATATTTTTGATGCTGGATAATTGTTCTTGTTCATATTTATCTTTTATTTAATTAATCTGTAGCTCAGAAACTTGAAGATACACCATTTCTTAGATATATCATGACAGGTTAAAAAATTAGGGCTTGCTTTCGTGTATACTCATACGATGGGCTTGACTGTCAGACTTACTAATTTATTTTTATAATACTTATTTGAAATCCAGCATCCTACATTGACAGAAAGCAATGACATTTTGAATGTGAGTGCAAAGTTACTTTTCTTGGGATACTGTGAACATGTTCACCTGAAATAAATTTCACTTTCTGTAACAGTTCTATATCCAATGTTATAAAATGCTGAGCACTTTTTTTCTTGAGAGCTGTAGCCAAAATGTTTTTTTCGAAATTGTGTATATAAACTGTTTTCCACCCAAGGTCTTTTCTGTTAGCAAGTCACCCCCAGCTTTAAGAAAGCTGTTGGTGTGGGATGTGTTGGACCAGATGCCCTCCCGGAGTCTTCTAACATTAAATATTTTAGGATTCTATTTCAAGGCCAGCCAAGTTCTGACAGAAAACAGCATACCAATAGATACGGTGGTTCATAAAAAACTCCAGGATATCAACAATTAATGCCTGGAAGGTAAGTTTCTAAGCACTCAGAAAAGCAACTGAGAGGCGATCAGGGTCCACGCTAGAAATGGGGTCGGCTGCAGAATTCAGATATGGAATTCCTAAGTCTCAGCAACTGAAAGTGTATGTTTGGCACTCATTTGGACCTACTTGTATTTCAGAATTATATAATTAAAAAGAAGAAAACTTATATGTCTAATCACAAATAACCAACTTGAAACCTTTGGTCTACCCTTATTTCCTATTGGGATTTTGGGCCCAATTTCACTTAGCTGTCAGTTTTCTGTAGTGTCTACTATGCAACTAAAAATTAAAGCATCAATTATCATCATGGTGTTCTGGGACCTTCATCACCCATAATTACAAGGCACACAAGGGGGAAGCAAAAAGTTCTTCAAAGATTCTTGTATTCTGTGGATTAGGGATGACAGATCTGCTTCTCCGGCTCCTGCTTGAAAATATAAATTCAAAAAAACAAAGTACCAGGCTTTAAGCCAATTATGATCAATAGGACAAAGTCTTTTAATTGAAGTTTCTGAGAAGACTCAGAGACAACAGTGGAAAATTACACCTGACTCTGGCTAACTCTACCAAAGGGCAGTAACTAATTATGGGATGTATATATTTTAGAAGTCAGGAGGTCTGAATGTAAATCCTTTGTAAATCCTCAGCTACTTCTATAGTAATTTCTGTGAATGTTCTAGGTTGGAGACTGCTTCCATCTTGAACCCCTTTTTCTGCTCTTGCTCTTCCCAGTGGGGCACACAAAGACTTTTGGAAAGTCATTATGAGTTTTCTAACTGGAACTGAATTCATAGCTCAGAGTGCAGACTAGATCTCCAGGAAGACATTTATATATTCACCTGTTTTGAGTTTAGGGGATGAGGGCACAGGATATTTGCACATTCTGCTCTTCCATGAGGAAACTTCTGTCCATCTACAGCATAAGGCATGATAATTTAGCTCATTGTAGGCTTTGCTGAAAGACCACATATTTAAATGTGGTATGTGCTATGGAGACAAATAACTCAACATGCTACTTTTCAGTTAGTTATTTGCAGTACTTTCTCCTTTCTAGCAACAAAATAGGAAATTCTAATAAAATTTGTTAGACTGTGAATTTTTATCCCTTGAGAACAAAATGAGCCAGCTTCAGGTTATCTTTATTTTGTTGTGACTTTATTCTCTGACCTCATTTTTAAATAAGAAATCAGTTAGAACTAGAATATATAAAGAATGCTATTCTGTAGTTAAACTGCCACAGAGAAGTTGCTGATGTCTAGGAAACAACTTCATAAAGAGTCATTTCTCTAAATGATTTTATCTAATTTATCTAATTTATCTAATTTTATCTAATTTTATAAACAGATCATTCCCTTTTCAGAAGGACTTAGGAAGCTAGAGACTTTAAAAGTATGGTATGGATGTTCCCAGTTAATGTAATTGTGTCATAACACACCATTCTAAAGATGAAATATTCCATCCTTTTAAGCACTGCACTCTGAGCTATGAATTCGGGTCCAGTCAGAAAACTCATAGTGACTTTCTAAAACACTTTGTGTGACCCACTGGGAAAAGCAACATCAGAATTAGAGGTTCAAGATGAAAGCAATCTCCAACCTAGAACATTCAGGGGAAGTTACTATGGAAGCAGCTAAGGATCTACAAAGGAGATGCATTCAGAGCTCCTGGCTTTTACTCTCACTGTTGTCGATGGGGGCAACACTAGTCAGAAGGGTGCTTGGCGACTCAAGGTGGAATAAAATTACCTATTTAGAACCATTTCATATCTTCCTTGAAGAAGGAGCTGCAGAGTTTTAATTCCTAATTATGAAGAGCATCATTTATGTTGTTTTGAGCTTTCTGTCATCTTTCCAGCTCATCTCAGTCTCTGACAGCTTTCAGAATTAAAGGGGTTTTCAAAAAAATGTTCTTTTTAAGCTCTGGCTTTTATTTCCATTTATTTATGACCATTTTTTCTACAGTTTTCTTACCATCCCTTGAAGAATGTTCTGAACTATCAAGCACTGAGTAGCTGGACTCTGTCCTGTGCTCAAAAGCCGTGATAACAGGGAGCAGTGTGAAACTCGTTACACATTTTACAACTCGCCTTGATTTTTATTTCTGCATCTACAAACTCCTAGAAGTTTACTGGGTTTAATGACCTCCTCTTTATAATTTGTCTATATATGATCTCTACCTGGGCCCAGATAATAACAATTTCAAAATCTGTTTTAAAATCCTCCTCTCTTACTCTTCTTTTTTTTCCTTTGTTATCTTTTCATCCTCTATTTCTCCTTTATTTTTCTGGTTTTTTTCTCTTCTTCATTATCATGAATACCTATTAACTCCATTTAGTTCAGTGAACTTCAATTTTTCCACATCCAAATCAAAATCCTACTCTCACAAATCTTACTTTGGTACAACTTTAAATTAGTGATCATCCTGCTGTGCATCCAGATTTGTCTGCCATGCAGTGAACATACCTTTAGTTCACGGGGTCTCCAAGAGCATGGAATAGTTTATTAAATAAAAAGATAAAAGTAATAAGTAATTCAAATTACTGGTTGCAGCTATTATATATCATAAGGAATTGTTGTGTCTGGAAGAGGGCAAACTGACTGATCCAATAAGGTATTTTCACCTCTGCCTAATGTCAGAAAATCCTCCAAGTAAATTATTCTCCTTTTCTGAAGTATAATTTATATTATTTGAGAAAGAATAAAAAGGCAAATAAACAATGCTATAAAATACAGTGCTAGGAAATACTGAAGTAAGAAGTAAGATTTCTACAGCACGAAATGATGCACTATTTATTATCTTTCAGAGTGTCTTGCACTATTCTGTCTTATGAAGAAACAGATTGCCAATTTGTGTAATTACTGATCAATTCCAGGAACTTACCAGTTACTGTAGAAGGGGGACTCTGGCTGCTAATGGCAGGTTCCTGACTGGATTAATTTTGCAGCAGTTTCTATTGACATTTTTATTGGTGTCATGCTAGAGATATGTTCTCAGCAATGGCAATTAGCACAGCTCTTCTTTTAGGTGAACACAACTACATAATTTCTAGCATTCTACTGCAGATCTCCCTGCGCAGTGTTGATTTGTGCTGGATATCTGCAGCCTTCTGGCCTGGACAAATGCTGAATCTTTTTATCACACACCGCAGTTTTCAGATGACTCTAAAATTTATTACTTATGGGAGACTGTAATAAGGATAAAAGCATCCAGAGCAGGTGGATACTAAAATAAAAGAAGCTCCTGTCTGCAAAGGGTTTGAAAAATACCACAGAAGAGAAATGAAATTGTAATGTATGGATTAATAATGATCCATCCTATACTCCCCTCTATAAACACACGCACAAACACATATACACACTCACACATGCAAAGCTTTTAAAAATAATTTTGCAGAGATCTTTCTGATCACATGCTAAAAGTAAAAGCAAATAAATATAGATTAGCAGCTCCAGGAGGTAAAGCCAAAGGCAATAGATTAAAGAAATGCTAGCACTCTCTTATTGAGTGCTTGAAAATCTGGAGCCTTTAAACAGTAACTGTTTTAAAATACCATTAAAATAAAATGAAATAATTTTTTTAAAGGTGTCTGGAGGAGGACTACAAAGATGGTGAAAGGCCTTGAGGGGAAGCTGTATGAGGAGTGGCTGAGGTCACTTGGTCCGTTCAGCCTGGAGAAGAGGACACTGAGGCGAGACGCCACAGCAGTCTGCAACTTCCTCGTGAGGGGAGGAGAAGGAGCAGACACTGAACTCTTTTCTCTGACGACAGGATCCAAGGGAGTGGCCTGAAGCTAAGCCAGGGGAGGTTTAGGCTGGACATCGGGAAAGGTTCCTCACCCAGAGCGTGGTTGGGCACTGCAAGAGGCTCCCCAAGGAAGTGGTCACAGCACCAAGCCTGACAGAGTTCAAGGAGCATTTGGACAATGCTGTTGGGCACACGGTGTGACTGTTGAGGTGTCCTGCACAGGGCCACAGTTGGATGATACTTTAAAGAAACAGACTAAAATAGAACAAATAAAATCAATAAAGAAATTCAGCACCCAATTGGACAAGGCAGCTGTAGTAGCATAGCCAAGGGTGATGTATATACCATGTATTAAGGGTACTTTAGTACCTCTTTAGTACATTGAGCAGTTTCAGGGAATAGCTCTGCACAGACAGCTGTCTGCCATCAGAAAATCCCTTATACCTGACAGGTTTCACAAGCATACTGAGCCTTGAGCTAAAGGGCATTATAATGGTCAAGACAGCAGTCCTACTCTGCATTGGTTTTGGGCACAAAAGATTTCCAGTTCTTTTCTTCTCTAAGCTCTAAGGTTAAAGTATAAGAAAAAAATAATCCACCAAAAATGGAGAAACTTCCAGATAAAATGAAAAAGGAAAGCACAGCTATGCCTCTGGATCTTGGTATGTTAGCAAGAGAAAGAAAAATCCATCACTTTCCACTGGAAAAAGAGGTGGGCTTCTCACCCTATGGGTCACAGGTCTATGTTTGACCTTTTTACAGGGCAATCAAATACAAAATAAACCACACTTTTATCTCCTTTTCCCCTTAGATGTTTTTACATTGTTCAGTTGCTGTATCTTCCAGCAAAATTACTGTTAAACAGATGACAGTTTTAAATGTCTCTCCATAAAAAGCCAGCAAAGCCCATCATCACATCTCCATAGGTTTTAAATTATTTGGAGTTTATCGTCAAAACTGCATTTTCCAGTTCAGTGAATCCTTTTGATGACTATTGCTCCAACATCCTTGTTTGCCATTACCAAATGGAAAGTCACCATATGACTCATAATAACTCGGATTTAATTGCAAAGATATGACTTTGGTCCAAATTGATAGTATGGGTGGGTGGGGCAGGAAGAGTATTCCCTATTTCTAAGGCAATGATAAGATTTCTTTGAAATATTTTCAGATCATGCTCACCCCAGTTCTGAAAGTCCTTATTAGATTTCCTCCAATCTAAAATATTCCTGGGGGTTCTCTCTTGTGATATTATTGCCTAATAAATGGTGTGGAAACTTGGAATCTTTCATAAAAGCTCCAACAACATGAAAATCGTTTCCATAATGAATAGATTTTAATCTCTAACTCCCTCTGTAGAAATGTTTTAATCATGAAAGACAGAATGGAGTTCTCGTGGGGCTGTTATTTAAAATACTAAAGAAAAATATTTCCATCTATTATGCAATTGTGAAATATGGCTTGGTGCTTTGTTTACAACAGGCAAACAGATGCTTATTTTATTGAAAGAATTGACTGGCATCTTGCATGGTTTTTTGAGGGGGAGTGTATTTGTGCCCGGTGAAATCCTCATATTTATGACAATCTGAAAAATGATATTGTTCTGAGTCTATGTCTTGATATTCTTTGTAAGGGAATATTGAGTATTTGGAGTAAGAAAGAACCTGTCCATATATTATTCCTCACATATATTGGAAGCAAATGAATAGCTTATATAAACAGCAATATTCTGTCAAATGCAGTATTCTCCCATAGGTTTATGTTATTGCTGTCTCCAGAGAGAGGATGGGGAGGATCAGGCATGAAAGTGGATTTCTCATTTTTCAAGTCCACATTTTGAAACACTGAAAATAGAAAGAATATATAAAGGAGACCAAGTTTGCAGATACTGCTAAACATCTAAATAACATGAATCTTGACTCTACCTACAACAACAAAATTTCATTCCAGCTGTGCATCCTGCATTTATTAGCAATTAACACCATTTGATTTAATTTCTAGCTTCTTCTATTCCTTCTTACATATGCAATGTACCACACAAGCATTTGAACTTAATCTTCTTGTGTGAGTGATAAATATGGATGTGATAGGAGGTTCATGACTCCATAGACAAAAATCCTCTGAGATTTGATTTTACGTATAATTAAGTAATGAAAATATTACTAAAATCAAGCGTAAAATTTCATTACTAATCTAATGTTAGATATGCAAGAAGAGAAGGAGTAACAATAGCCTTACTGACACATGTAGGTCCCTGTGACCACAAAATCACAGAAAAGTTCATTAATACCAACCAGTTTCCTAGATGATAATTTTATTAAACTATAGATGGCCTTGCATGGGAAGAAGTAAATTTACAATTAAGCGATCTTAACTTAAAACCAGTATTCTATATAGCCTTTAGTTTGGGTGAATTTTATTTTTCATGACAGAATAATTTACCCTGAATATAGCAACATATTTTATTTTGAGGAATTGTTTAAAAAGTTTTCAAGATCCTCCTGAATCAATCAACAGATTGAAACATGGGATAAGCAAGAACAAAAAAAAAGGAGAGCAGATTCAATTTACAATGAAAACCAAATACTTACCTGGGGGAAAAAACCCAATACCTTGGAAAACTGTTTTATTCAAAACTTCAAAATAGAATATTTTTGTGTCATTAATTCAAAGCTTAGTGAGAGCAAAAGCTTTGGCAAGTAACTGCTAATAAGCAAAGTTTTAAAAGGTCAGGTTTTCTAACTTTAGTTTTCTAACTTTAGTTAGAAAACCGTCAAATACCAAGAGTAATAAAGGATTTGATACTATACTAAAGATATTTCAAATGTTGGGGAACACATGTACTGCAAATGACTCAAGTTTGAAATGGCATCCACTAAGCCAGAAATCATGCAATACTATCATATTTCAGGAAAGTTTTGTATCTGTTTCTCTCTATTTATAGGGTCTCTTTAAAGGCACTTTCTAAAATTTATGAACATTTTCTGATTTATTTTCTCCTTGAAAGTACATTTTGTTATTCAAATACATCATTATATTTTAGTGCTTCCCCTTATGGAAGGGATTTTTACAATGCCATTTAGAAAAACATCAATTTTCCATGGTGTCTTATCCTTTTGAATTGCCAGCTAAAGTTCATCTAAAAATAAAGGCTTACATTAGGCATAATTGAAAAGCCCATAGGAAAAAAAGGTCATTTTTTAATAAGAGAAACCTGGTTTTAATAATAACGTATGTGGAGACCTACTGGTTTTATTTCTATTGGATTGCACAAGACTTTCCCATTGGGGTATCATATTGATCTCCTAACTCCTGCTAAAGTGCTGCATGTTGCCATGCTGACAGAGAAGGCAGCAGGATAAAATGCTCAGGAACCTTTGAGCGAGCAATTCTGAAGAGCCCCACCAGGACCTATTATAACTAAGTGATTGGATGTTATGACGATCATATTAAATTGAATGTAGAAAAGTGCAAGGCAGTGCACCTTGGAAAGAACAATTCGAGCTGCTGATATGCACTGATAACTTCTGAATTAGTTATAAGATCCCGGTGAAAATGAAGAAAAGAAGGAGACATCAAGGAGAACTGAATAAAGACACTTGTTCAGTATTCAGCTAGTACCTAAAAATCATGCTAACACATTAGGTTTCATTAAGAAGGAAATACAGATTTAAAGATATAATGTTAATATCAAAATCCCTGGTCTATCCTCACTTGCAATATTACATGCAGGTGTAGAACTTCATTCCCAACAACCCCAATACAATCGAAAGAGAATTAAAAAAAATAAAAATTACTATGCCTCACAGACAGATAAAGACTGTCACAGGACCTTTCTTAACAATAAGAACTTCAAAAGAAAATAAAAATAGATGTAGAGAAAAATAAGACTCCAAAATATTTCCCACGCTTTATAGGAATATTCGAATGGAAGCGCCTGGTTCTGGCCAGGACAGGGTTAATTTTTGCAGTAGCCAGGAGTGGGCCATGACTAGGACACTGAGGCTATTCTGTATCACCCCATGTCATTGCCAGGGCTAGGGGAAAGGAACTCTACCAGGGAGAAGGGGTTCCTTCCAGTCAATAAAATCGTGGATAGATGGGGGGATTGGGTAAGCAGGGTGCCGGCCCAAGCTGGAGAGAGCAGTGGGGTGGCTCTGGATGCAGCCGGGTCAGGTCGGGCTCAGTGAGCATTTTGCATGTGAACCACTTTCTCTTTTGTACACTTCTGTTACTAATCTTGTAGCTCTTACTGTTTGTTTTCTTATCTCATAGCTGTTTCCAGTAAATTGCTCTTATCTCGACCCGTGATCTTTGCCTTTTGCGTCTCCAATTCTCAACTCCATTGCACTGCAGTGGGAAGGGGGCAGGAAACAGGGGAGTGAGAGAAAGCAGCAATGTGGTTTTGGAACGTCTCAGTAGGGGTACTGAATTGGGCAGTACCATTCCTAACGCACAACAAAAAGTCAGAGAAGTTTATCATTGTGTGTAAAGAACCTGTGAGGGCAGGGGAAAAAAAATAGAAGAAGGGACTATGCCAGAAAAACAGAAAAGAAGACATGAAGGAACACCAACAGACCTTCTAGGCTACCCCTCAGGTCTTAGACATCAAAAAATACTGAGTCCATTCCCCAGCCCCTAAAATGAAGGTCTTTATTTCATGCTCGCTCATGACTTGTATTGTACAGCCATCCCAGCGTCACTAACATGATGCCAGTGGTGGTTTAGGCCAGAGATGTTCAACCCTCCTACCAAAGCCAACATAGAGAGAAGATTCCACTGCGCCTAGTTCTGCAGAATCTAGCACGTTTGAGTAAGGCCATGGTTTGGACATTCAAAACCCATGACATTTAGATACAATTTGACCACAGGCAGTATATTAAGTTACCAAATATTCAAAAAAAAGGCTCAATTAGTATGCTGCACAATATCCAAACAAGTAGCATGTATTTACCAATAATTTAAATAGTTTATTTATATACATACAATGTTAATGAGTGCTACAAGATATTACAAAAGGAGAGTCTGGCAAAACTTTACAAAACAACCATGGTGAACCAATAAGTGATAAGGAGCTGCAATTTCGGTACTATCTTGGATCAGCACATCCTGTCCCACAGGCCACCTCACACAACTGGCATCTTTTTCCTAGGCAAAGCAACACATTACGGGAAATAAAACACAACGTTTCAGTATGCACCGTAGCATGCTTCTGAGCCAGTAAAAAACTTCTACCCAAGTGTGAAATTTCCTTAGTCACTTTTTGAGGTAGTCTTAAGAAACCACAGTACCAGGTACACCATAAAAGCCTCAGAAGATTAGAGTAACCAAAAATAGGTCCTTTTCTATCATGAATTATTTTCACAATCACCTAAAGAAAGCTGTAAAAATAATTTCTACTCAATCCCTTCCAAAGAAAACTGAATTACAACAGATCGCAACCAGTATAGTCTTTAAATAAAACTAAGATTTGAAAATAAAGGTTGACACAGCTAGTTATTCTCTTGTTCTTGTTTTCTATTACCCATCATTTCTGGAGTTACATCTTGGAAGTAACAGTGTTCCATGTTATTTTGGGCTAGATGGGAGAACATGAGTGTCTTGATCGTAATTCCCTTCTGGAATTTATTTGTACTGACTGCTGACCACGCTGTCTGAATCCTAACAATAGAAAGGCAGGAATTAGTTAGCCACTGTCTCTTTTCTTCTGTGTCTGTTTCAACTCCAGACATCTCTGCATACACCGAAGATGAAAGGATGTGATTATTTTCCTGTGTGGATACAGGCTCACAGTTTGTACAATGTTTCTTTCCTATGTAGACAGATGGGTAGTGGATCTGTTTCGTAAGGAAAAATAAGCTGCAAATGTCAGACTCATGCAAATTTTATCAATATTGGATTAAAAAAGCTCCAAACACAACAACCACAATAAGAAAGGTTTGCTGGGAAAATTATGCACAAAGTCTCCTCTGCTACTATTATGGTCTTGCATCAATGGATTTCTGAGAATTGCAGCTTGGGGTTCCAGTCACTTTCATACTTCTACTACTACTGCTACTACTACTACAACTACTACTTTATGATTCTTCTTTTTCCGGGATTCTTCATCCTCTCCTTTCCTTTGCAGGTTTCATGTTCAAAAGGGTTTACTTTACAGAGGTAAATATGAACAAAAGGATGACTCTAAGAACTGAAGTTTATATGAGCAAAAGAAACTCTAAACATTTTCTAAAGGAAATATTAACTGTGGTGGCACTGTCCTTATTCTATTGCCAGGGCAGAAACAGCATCTAGGGGAAGCTGTCTCTGAAAGACATAGATGCCACATAGATAACATCTGTTGATTTCTTTCTACTTTGCAAACATTTGCTTTTGGGAACCTTTTGTCAAGTTACTTTATCTCAAGTTTTTTCTGAAATCATAACTTGAAGAGATAAAGAAAGTAGAGTACTAGTTTGTGGAACAAACACATCACTGAAGTTTGAATTTGGGTTTATATATCCCATTTATTTTGAAAATTCAGCCTCTTGGTATTTAATATTACAGCGTTCAGTATTTCCCAGAAAGTATCTTAATTCTTATTTACTTTGCTGGCAATCTGGCTAGCAAATTGTTTGTGCTTGCCTCTAGGCTAGTATAATGCTGTCAGAAAATGCTGTCTTCAACTTCTATTATGTCAAAACTTACAGAGTACACTTGATCTGTGTGAAGGCAAAGAGACCTTTGAGTAGCTCTACTACTTGGTTGACTAGGGAAAGAAACGTCAGGATTAGCTCAGAAAGCAGACAGTCATCTGTGTTGACAGGAAAGCTGACTTGAAAGGCTAAACTGGAACATATTTTCAAAACCCATCTTGCTTTGTTTCTGTGGGAAACTGATACTACTGCAACCATGTTTTTACTATCAATCAATTATTGCCTTAATCTTCTAGTATCATTATTTTTCAAGATATTAGAATTCTGAATGTTGGCTAGCATAGGATAAAAAAGAAAAACTTCTCTCCACTTTAACTAGTTTTCCTACACTAAGCTGTCCTCAGGATGGTAAATTACCATCTTAACCATACAAATATTTTTATAGACAGATTCAGTTGGAGTTAAAGGAATGAAGTAGCAAAGAAGGGGAAGAGGTGCAAATAAAAGTGATCATGCACATGAAACCAATAGTAATATCATATCTCTGAACTGCATATCAAAACCTTAGGAGTGTAATGATAACTTCAGGCAAATTTGATAGCACTCTATTAATTTCAACAGAATTGTACCCACTTATAACAATAGCAAATCTGATCCATCCATTTATATTCTCAGCATTTTTCAGTTTGTAGGAGAAAACTATAACTTTTTCTTACAGCTGAAAATCAAGGCTAGAAAATTAAGACTGGGTTGATTTCCCCACCTGTTGCTTTCTGAATAAACGCAGGCAAGCTGAGAGAGATGGAAAGTTCCCCACCATTACAAATTCTAACTACAAAATATCTGGCCTCCTAAATGTATTTAGTGAGCAAATTACTAATTGCAGATTTATTATCTGTGCTCTGCGGTAGGAACTGTTAGATCATCCAAATGCTCATTTTGGTTCCACAGTCTAAGCAGCTAATCCTGGAAGCAAGCCAGCAAGCAGTTACACATATTTCCAATACATCCTTGCATGTAATTTTCAAATGTCTTCTTATGCCTTGCTATTCTTGATGACCAGATTGGCTGAGCTACTAACAGAAGACTGTCTTGGAATATCTGCTTGGTCACCAGAATTTGGCAGCTTTCGAATTAGCTCCTTGGGGAGGAATAACTGATAATGGAAGCACTAGTACCTTTAGTGCTATCATTATTTGTATCCAAGGGAGTGCAAAACTCCTGTTTCCCTGAACCCCAGTGAGTAATTCCATGCCTTACTGCCATCAGTACTCAACCCACGACTGCCTCTCCTTTAATTTTTTAAAGGTCAATGCGCCTTCAGCTTCTTTGGTTTTGACTTGTCTGCATTTACTTTTCCTTCTCTCCTGTCTCCAGTCAATCCTAGCTCCTGCCTGTTTTATCACTTCCCAAGAAAAGACATTAGCCAAAATGGTTTCTGCTCATTCTTATCCGGGTCTGTGTTCTGCTTTTCCTGTTTTTGCTGTGGCTGAACAAAAGTGAATTAACTGTTTCTTCATTTACACTGAATTGAAAGGAAACTGCTTTTTATAACACCTTCGACCTAAACCTTAATAGGAATTATTTTTTTACACACACATGTATTTCCTTTAAAGTTTTCTTTTTAAAAATTCTTTATTACATATATTTTGCACGTACTATATTTTAGAAATAATTGATGACTTATGGAATTTGGCAGTGACCATTGTCAGAGTTTGTATAAGCATATGGTCTTATTTATAATAATTCCATCAAGGCTTTGCTTCCAGCATTAGGATGCTGTATACCACTTTAGCTGTGTAGGACACATGGTTTGTACTAATGATATTTTTCTGTAATAAGAAGCAGAGTTATGAAAAGTCAATGTACAGAGCAACATGCAACTATGAAGTTACAGTGTGTGATCCATTCTGCACAATATGGATTTCACCAAAGACCAACCATACATGGCAGAAGAGCCAGGCAGAATGAAAATGATCAACACCAATATGACTCTAAAAAGTGATTTGTAGAAATGAACAAGAAAATGTTCATCCTTATTATTTAGTATGCTTCCCTCTTTCTCCCAAAACAACCGTGGGTAAATGCTACTTCAAGAATAATTCTAACAGAACTTTTCAATGAAGGCAGGATGAAAAAACTATTTTCTTGGTTGTTAATTTAATTCAGGTAAGTTACACATCATTGTTAGATGGGGTTCAAACCAAAACCACTTTGAAGTTCTTCAAAGCTTGTCTATTTAAACTTCTAAATACATCCACCACCAAACACATAGCATGACTGTACTTAAAAAGAATGCAAGAGGTTTATAATGCATTCATTGTTATATGCCAATTAACACCACCACATAACAGCATGTAGCATTTCCGTACACTGTGATGTTTCTCAACAGAATAGCTTCTGCCAAAATTATTACAATCTTCAAAGTGTCTTCTTCTTACCCAACAGTCACAGGAGGCAAAGCTGCTGTTATTTCAGATGCATGGAGTGTACTTTTGCATTACAAAAACATTCACAGAGAAAAATTGTGTTCTGAATATAGTCATATAGTTATTATTTTTGAAACAGTGACATCAATAAAAGTTATAGAAAATATAGGCCTAAATCCTCAAGCTGCTTACAGAAATTTTAAAAAACCTGGTAACACTTAGTGTATCATACATATGGCTACGTTTCTAAGCATTCATAGACATGTATCAATAGCTATATCTTTTATTTTGGAAAGAATATATAACCAGCTGGTCAAGTTACACTGAATTGGAAAAGCATCCAAATATTGAATGTTTCACAATTAAAATACAGCTAATGTTTTCAGCATTCAAGGAGATGCAGTTTTGTTATTGAATATCAGTTCTGTGATGGCTAATATAAATCAATAACTTTAAGTATATTTCTACCACTTGATCATGTCTCAGAATGACAATATATCTCAACTACAACAGCTACTTTAATTTTCAGTATTTTAGAAAACATCTTTGTATTTGAAGGCAAGCAGGAACAACAGAAATCAAGTAAAGAACTTCAGCAGTCTGTTACAGCAACTCTATATAGCAATCATAAATTTACTTTCATAAATTTTCTTTTTGGAAAACAGATTCTGGGAGGATACAACAGAAATCATAAAAAGCAAAACACCTCCAGATTAGTCTAACATCAGAAAATGAAAATGACAGTCTCACACAGCAGACAGAAACTGAAAATACCCTCAAGTCAATTGCACAAGAACTAAAAACAACTTGTCTGGCTCAAAGAAATCTGATTTCCCCAAAGGAAACTGCAATGCAGAAGCAAGGAGAGCTGGAAAAGCAAAACCTCAAACAAGCTTCATTATCAAACCTTTCATGAAATCTCAACTACATCTTCACCTGGTAGGATCTTTAGTTTAATCTCACCTAAATCAAGGATAAATAAAAAGATATACAGGCTTTTTCACTGTCAATGTTCTTCAGCAAAGCGTGCAAAATAAAATACTTGGGAACCACTGAAAAAGAATTACAGCCAAATTCATCTGGAAATAAATTATACCTTCAGGCTTAAGAAAATATAGACGACAAGATGATGCACAAGATATTTTAAGTATCTGGCTTTTCTGGAACCAAGAGTGGGGAAACTCAAAATTATCTTTCCAGCCAAGGAACTACGTGGAGAAACAAAGCACAGAAATGAAAATTAACACCGTGATGGTAACATATGCATGTCTGGTTTCCTACAGCATCTGTGAGAGTTAATGAGTAACTGGTGTTCTTCAGCCACCGTTCATCCCCCCAGTTGATTTGAGTATGTGTTGCACCTACATACCAAATGTTTAGAAAGGAACATCTGTGGACTCTGAAAGACTTTTATGTTTTTGTGTAATGTGAGTTGTGTCTATCCTAAATAATCCCTGATTGGGGCAATTAGAAATAGATTAGAAATAGCTCTCCTGCACCTTGGAATAGAAAGTTCCGAGTAGGATCATAGAATCATTTAGGCTGGAAAACACCCTTCAGATCAAGTATCACTGTCAGTGATTACGAAATTTTCCTTCCCCCATCTCTCTCTAATATCCATAGGCTGAATTTTCAACACAAAAGGTACAAAGAAGGAAAGTCTTTTAGTTTGAGGTACAAAGAAGGAAAATCTCTTAGCTTTGGGAGATGTAATCTAAGTAAAAGCAGGCTTTCTTGTTGCCTTGCATTTAACATAGTCCGTTATATCAGTGTAGAGACTTGAAGACTGTATAAACAGAATAGTATCTTTTGTAAAGACATTACTAAAACAGAACAATGGCACACAAAGAAAAAACTAGGCAAAAGGAAGGCTAGCACAAAATAATCTTGAACTAAATGCATTGAACTAAAATAGATTCTGTTTATTCTTTAAACCATCATGTTCATATGGTAAGAAAATGAATAAGAGAAAATGGACTTTAGAGGATTTAAATGCAGCACTGAACAACAAGAAAGTGAAATGTGTGTCCAATAAAAAAAGCTGTTTTGGCATTTGCAAAATTTGTTTCTATTGATAGTCATACTATGATTGAATGGGAAAGCTGAAGACTAGGTATTTGTATCCATAAAGATTTAAAGTATTTCTTCATGTTTCAAGTATTATGATTGAGAAGCATTAACAAAGGTTTCTCAGCTTAAAGATAACCTTGAAACAGAGGTTTCCTGCTGCATGTATCTCTGCAGAAGAATCATCAGATTCTCAACTGGAGTAGGTAATTCAGAGTAGATTATGGAAGAAACTTAAACCTTATATTCTATCAGGCCTCAGAAGATCTTTCAAAAAAAGTCTTTCAGACAGTCTGAACAAATTATACCAAGCATTTTTTGATATTTTGTTATGCTATTTAAATTGTTCACAACAAGCCTCTTCTCTCGAAACATACACACCCCCTGACCTTCCCTCTATGAGTATTTCAGTTATAATGGCACTATTTCAACAGGATCATGGTAACACTGAGGAGTTAGTTACTTCCAGGAGACCAAATGGACTAATTTTCTCCTAGCCCCTATTTTTCTCCTTCTTTTCTATAGTTTTTGAGTACAGAAAATGGAGATACAGTCATAACAAGTTTTGTCAAAGGTTATGTTGTAAGTCTTAATCCATCATATAGTGTCCAGAGCACACAGTGGATGGCCGCAGATGGATTTTAAAAAACCTCGAAGAATAACAAACAATCAGATATATCCTGTACTCGTTCTACATACAGAATGTGCCTTTTCTATTCTTTTTGAGCTGACCTGCTGTTAAACTGGGTTAAATATGCTTTTTGAAAAGAATTTCCACCTTGAGCATATGTGTTGTATGCATCTGACCCTTCAAGGTCTTTCTAGTTAAAGTCAGACTACATCATCATTTGCTAAATGCGCTTGGAGCTAATGTAATTTACCATGGCATTTCTAATATATTACAAGACATGTTACTTGAATTCCAATATGAAAGAGATCTACTACCAGTGTAATGAAACCATTACAGCAATTAACAGAACTACAGTTGTATAAAATCCTGAAAACCTGAGTGAGATAGTGGCTGAGACAAACAGAGAGAGCACTTCCATCCATGCAGAGACAGGCACAAATGCCACCTAGCAAACAAATGGTACCAGAGTTAGGGAACTTGGCACTGTCCCAGAGTGCTACAGAGCTTAATATCTCACAAACCCGGTCTTCCATAAGTCATTTTAAATTGCCTCCTTGGGAAAAAAACTTTCAGGCATTTAACAACACATATATTTGATATTCTGCCCTATGCTCTGCATGTTCCAAATTCCTAAACTATTCCAATTCTGTAGAAACAGCAAGACCAGGAAGAGAAATAAATGTGTTCAGTGACAGAACTAAGCCATCCTTGGTTAGAGATTTGCTAATAAGCAAGGGAAAGGTATACTGTTGTATATGTAACATAGTACTGCAAGGAGATTAACATGATTGAAGGGAAATGTCCTGATCTACCAAAACACTTTTTTAGAGGCTTTTCTTCTATAAGCATCCTGCACTTTTTTTCTAGAGTCATGAGTAAGCCACTGCTCTGGATATTGTGTCCACATCATCCTTATGTAAAGTAACTGCATAAATTCCTTTAGGCACCACCTCTTTCCTTGGCTGCTTTGAGTCAGTTTATTACAAATTCGTAAAGTGGTTGACTGGTTGACTTTTCCACTCATGTCATCTGCTCCCATTAGAATGCAGTCTGCTGTATATTTGACCACTGCTAAGCAATGCCTTCTCCCTGTCTATTCAGCAAACACTGAACACTCTTCTCAAAGAGATGTTGAAACTCATGAAGATGATGCAGGTGCACAAACCAATAAATCAAATAAAGATGCTTTAATATTAAACTCAGTTTGAGATGCAAGGGAGGCGATAATGAAAAAAAATTAAATTGCTGATAAATTTAAAATAATTAGTGAATTAGTTTTTTTCAAGCTCAGAAACCATTTCCATAAATTATCAATCAACAAAAAACCTCAAATCCCCTTAAAAAATTTCTCCAGCTATATCCTTTTTGCTGCTTCCAACACGCTTTAAAAATATTCAGACAATCGAGAAAAGCCTAGTCAGGGCCTTGCAGATGCCATGATTCCTGCAGAGTTTAAGACCAGCTTCCTGCAGAGTAAACAGGTCTTGCATGTAAGTAACTGATTAAAGCCAGTAGCTCCTTAATAAGTTAGGTGCCTTTTTTACTCTAAACAATAACTAAACATCTGAAAACTAGAGGCAGTGAATGTACTGAACCTTGTCTGCATTACTCTCAGGGTGTACCTAAAATGCTGCCACTGTGCCTGCATATTTGGGAGCTAGCTCAGAAGCCAACAGTGGCTGCATGTGCAGGGGTATGTATTTGGACTTTTAGACAAAAATAGAAACTGTGCTAGCAATTCCAAAATGACCTAGTACAAAGCTAGCTCATATATGTCTCTGTGTGCTGTAGCTGTCTGAGTACTGCAGGCACTGCATCACACAGCGTTGTTTGGGATGGAAATGGAAATGGTGGGAGTAAATGGAAGATGAAGAGAGACCAGAGGAAGAGGCAGAAATAATCTAAGGGGCTATAAAGACAAAAAGGGAAGCAGGTAAGAGAGATCAAAGAAAGCAAAGAGGGAACAATTTAACAATTTTTATCGGATTTCATATGCAAATGATTTGTGTGCAATGACTGAATAACGACAGTGTGGTGGAGAAATTATTTACAAAGGCTCTGCTGCCCTGAACCTATAGCCCTCAAAGTACAGAACGTACACAGAAGGGAATTCCCAGTGGTGAAAAGCTGGCTCTAGCACAACTTCATGTAATAGTGAGTGGCTAAGGAAGAGACATTGGTGTATGCATTTCTGGCAATTGAATCATTAGCATGGATATTTGGCACATAAAATATCCCTCACCACCGTATTCTTATTTTCTTTAGAGGCTGAGAAGTTTCTTTACTGTCCAAGGACGAGCAGAACATCCTTTCTGATGCACTGCCAGCAAAATAAAGCAGAGGCAGATTAAATAAAGATGGAGCAAATCTAAAGAATGTTTTGGAAGTTGTCATTTTAATTTCTGCACATGTAAACTACCCACATATGTACAGCAAGCTGTAGCCATATTAATAGTGATACTATTTTTAGCAGCAAGGATACAACAGGACATTCTCATATGCAGAATTCTATATTATTTGAGATACGGGAATTAGCTCCGAAAAAGAACAGTTATAAAGCAGCCAGTTTCAAAGGGGATTAATATCAACCTGTAGTATTATTGATACATACAGAAACCACATGGAACTATTCTGCCACAAATTAGGGTACCTTATTCCTGAAGATAATCTTTGTTTAAATCAACTTTTTAGGTGGCTGAAGAGGTGTGAAAAGCACCAGAACACAGTACACAAACTGCAATTTGGACAGTAAGCCAGGCTCCTGTGCTTTATTGTATGTGACAGACTTTAAATAATGACACAGAGAAAACGAGAGATACACATATGGTCTTACATTTACTGCTGGAAAAAAGTATCTCCTGATAGATAGTACTAAGCTTCTTGTTTATAAACCCAATGAGATATCTCTTTCAGTCTTTGTGGGAAAAAATGCCAAATCTCTTCCTAATTAAAGTGCATATTTCAGCCTGAAATGCTCACATGAATTCCAAATTGTTGTACAATGTCAAGTAATTCAAGATTAATGAAATACTGCAGTTTTATTTTTTTTCTGTAAGGAACAATTTTCAATGTTGAAAGAAGGCAAAAAAAGCCCATTTTGTCCACATAAAAAACATCTTGAAAAATACCACTTTCTGAATTGATAAATTAAGCATTGAAGATAAATATGGGGTAGAAAGAAAAAATATCTTTGTTCATGCATAAGCAGTTTTATGATTCAAGAATTAAATTGTAAAAATAGCTAATAGAAAAAACAACACTCGACTTCAGATGGATGCAAATATTTTGCAATACCTCATAACACGAGTTTCTACCACAAACAAGAATTTGTAACTGCAAGAATCTATGCATGTGAAGAGCAGTATATAGAAATACAAACAAGGAGCTTGAATTCCTGATCTCAAAACCATTCCTTGGATGAGAAAGAGAAATCCTAAGGCTTATATAAAGCCATACAAGAAGAGCATACCTTTGTACAATGTGGATCTCACCTCCATCTTGTCCATTTGTGAAACACAGAGCTAAGCAGCACTTGAAGAAGAAACAACTGAGAGACTAGTTGTCATAAAATATATTTTTTCCTTATTTTCCTATTTTTCCCACTCTACGTCCCCGGTAGAGATGTATTCAGGCAGTGCTTTCACTGGAAGTATAAATGTCTACCCTGACCCTATCCAAAAGGTCTCACTGAGTTCTGTAAGTGGAGATGTACATAAGTTATCCTTCACATAGCTATGACTTGGACACAGCTATGAGTTACACTGCCAGTCATCTATGTTAAATGGAGAAGACTAATAAGATAATTTTTATTTATTCTAATGCTATGAGAGGGTTTAAAGAAGCATTTCTGCTTTCATTCTTAGATTGCATCAGAAGTATTTTCTGAAACTGCAACATATTCCCCTTACATACTGTCATATAATATTTATAAGGCACCTCCACCTCCACCCCGGGGTGCTTCATGAGCAATTAAAATGCAATCACCATAATAAAGAAATAAATAACCTTAATTAAAACATTGCACAGGAACCTTCCTCAGATGCAGAGCCAGTAGGGAGCTGTCTGTCTTCATGAGATTTTACATATCTGTCAGTCAGACTGGAAACCAGATGCAACATCCGGTTTCATGGACAACATTTGGATTTATTATATCCCCTGAGGGTCATGGATTCATATTCCCACCAAACAGAAGACACTCAGTGTAGATTACTTAATTTTTAGATCAGATTTTTTTAATTGCTTAATTTAATTTTTATTAAAAAAATACTTCTGGATTCATGGACCACACACAATCTCCTCTACTCCACTGCTACCCTTCTTATCCTCTCTATTTTGAAAACAGACAGAACATCTTCAACACCATCTCTTCACCCTCCTAACTTTTGTTTTTCCAGCCAAGTATGTTAGATTATAACTTTTGGTACTTCCTTCTATCATACTCTCTTCAATGCTGTGTTTACCAGCCCTTCATCATTCCAGACAAGGAAGAAATTTGCAAAATATTCTCCCTCTACCCATCACTCATCAGTAGTCCTAGATTTTTCTCCAATAAGTTGTTTTAATCCTCAGTTTTTCAGTGTAATATTCCCCAAAGGGAGCAGAATACAACAGGAAAAAAATACTGCTCTGAAGTTTGGTTACTTTCAAAAGCACTACACTGGCCTTTTCTGTGTATTTAAACTTCAAACCCAAAGGAAATAAAGAAAAAAGCAATTGATTTATTTAAGTGCTTGGGTACAGACTCACAGTTCTTCCTGAGTCAAGACTCCTATTTGACAATATAGTTTCGTCTCCAACTACCAAAGCATTTTTTTTGTGCTTTACTTGGTATTTTGCTTACGATCTTGATGTAAAATTAGCCACCCCTTTTAAATACTTTGATACATACTAAGGAAATTCTCAACAGTTTTTGATCCAAACTGTCAACTTTGTGACTTACACTTTTAATACTCAAGTTTACCTGCCACGGAACGTGTGTCTGGCTCTGTCCTTCTAGCCCAACACCAGAACATGTGAATGCTCTGACAATTTTGAAGAGCAGCTGGCAACAACCATGACCCTAGAATGGCCCCAGCAGAGGTACTGACGGTGGTGCCAGGGTCCAGGCCCCATAAGGATGGTCATGTGCTCTATTATAGCTGTAGATGTGATGATGTCTGTTTTCAATATAAGTGTAGTTCTTCCATCCAGGAACTTCTCTCATGCAGCTACAAGTTCCATGCAAATAGGCAGCAAAGTTTTCATGAAGCCACGGGAGAAAGGGCATGACTGAAAGGAAGATATCCTGCAATGAACACAGCGGCACAGAGATTAGTACAAATGGCTCTTGCCTCATGTGAGTACGTTGTTTCCAGATACATGGAAAGAGGTGTATCTCACCCTCTTCCCAATCTTGCAAGCTTTCTTTTTTTTTGAATGAAGAGAATTTGGCTGAGAGCTACAATCACACTGCCGCCTTCCACTAATTCCATGTTTACAGTTTAAGATTGCTGAGCTATATGTTATGCATTGCGCCTTTCATATGCTTTGAGTATTATATTTTCTAATTGTATCTGTACCTATTGGTATTCACTAAGGACCACATAGACTCATGGCTCTCAAGCTTAATATTGAAGCATTTGGATTCTGACTGACACATTTTAATTTCAGGAGATCTCTCAAGTTCTACAGAGGTTTCAGAAGAGTGAAATACAACAGAATAACATCATTTTTTTCTTTCCCAGGAGGAATTCAGGATCTCTCCTTGCCTAAGGCATTTACTAATTATTTTCTATTAATTACTAGGATTTTATGCACCAAGCTTCCTCCTGCTGTAACTGTGTTTAGAACATATTCTCCTTTTCTGAGCAGTCCTTTTATATTTTAGTATCTCCTCTGAACTAAAGGGGAATGAATGAAAAATAGCTAAGAAGTGGCAACATCCATAAGGACAACATGAATACAGGCAGAGCTTTTACTGTATCACTTTGAAACAAAGCAGCTTTGTGTGTCATGATCTGCCTAATTTGGTGTACAAAAAACAGTTCCTTTCACAGATCTTCCTACAAGATCTACCATTGTGCTTCAGTAAATACAGATAAAAACTGCATTTCCTTTTCTGAATAAAGCTGCATTTGTTAACTCTTGACATCGCGCTTCAGCCAGTTTTATGGATTAAAGTAATGGGCTCGATGAATAGAAGGTGCTATGGCCTCAGGAGAATGTCACATACTGCTGCAATTTTCTTCAGATGTTCATGAGTGCTTATGGCACACTCATATGGTCTCAGTGTGGGCTACTGCTTCCCCTCTGAAACAGCAACGCAAAACCCCACTAAACTTCATGTCACCATCACTATTCTCTGTGAGCCCTCCTCTCACTTCAACATGAAGCAGCTGCAAGAGCTACAAGATGTAGACAATCCTCCTTTGTCTTTGTTGCAAAAAGATTAAAACATTCTCTTTCCTAAAAAAAATACAAGGCAAAAAGTTTTATTCTTGCCTTTTGTCCTTTCTTTCTGAAAGAGTACATGAATTATTAAAATCAAAACACTAAGAGTGATGAACTGCAATTGTTTTATACCATTTCATAGCACACTCACTCTTGATTGCACTTACAAAAAACAAATCAAGATAAGGATGCAAGAGGAAAAAATAGAACTTTTATATTGTGTAGAATCTACGTAGCAGAGATTGTCCTTTTTATGCTCTAGATATTCAGTATGTCAGTAAAGACAAGACCTTAAAATCCACAGCTTTTTCTTCAAAATACAAAATTCTTCCAATAATAATTTCAGGTAAGTACAAGACAGCCATACATTCATAAGAGACTTCCTACTTGTCTATTGTCAACTGAAGAAACATTCCTGGAGAAGAATTTGTTTTGGATTACCAAAAACTGTAATCCAGATCACACTAGAAACGAGATTAGATTGAAGATGTATGATGCATTTAAAAATCCTACTGGATTTGTATATAGCCAGGCATTGATAGTAGTTTAGACCAGCCTGTTCTTGTAACCATCTTTGTAATAGAATGAAGAAAAGTGAAGTTAGTTTTGAAATTAAAATATCACTAAAGTTCAGTAGCAGATACGTATGCATGTACATCAAAATGGATTTCATAATAATGAGTAGGCAGAAGGTCTTTTTTACATCTTGAGATTCAGCAGCAAACATAAAGTTTTACATTAGATCTTCTTGTTATAGATAGTATCTTAGGTACATATAAAGGCATATACAGAGGCATATTTATATGGCCTATAAATATGGTGTTGGTATATATAGTATGTAATGTATGTGAAAATGGTCACAATTTTTATAATAATAGCATTTGCATGAACAGACGTGATTTAATGGGAGTATCCACCCTCGCCTTTATTTATGCGAAAATTCATGGAATTACAGGAAGGACGTGCAAGACTCTATTGACTAGTAAATTCTATTTTAAAATGCACCTGAATATGGGTGTTTTGTTCCTCTGTAGCCCTGTTTAGACGAGGAAGTTAACAGGTGAATTTGAAATTCAATAGCTAATACACACTAATTTCCTGTGTTAACGCTATTTCCTGTATTGACACTAAGTACACAGAATAAGTAGAATAAGTATGCAGAATGTTTCACACAAAGTAAAGAGATGCCCATACTAGGAGACAGAGTGGAATTACAATTTAAAATTACAGTTACTGGTACAAGTGAGTGGGATACAAAGAAAATTACCCTCTATATATTTTAATGGCATTCAAGCAAGTTCCAACAGAATAATTTCAATATTTCCATCTTACAGGGATTTATTTCACAATAGACTGAAGAAGAGTTTATCTCTAAGAGAGAGAAGCTAAAGGCTCTAATCTTATAAGTTAAATCTAAATAGTTTTAGAGCCTGAGCTCTTAAATATCTAAATATTTTGTGTCAGTTTATATTACAGAAATTTTAATGAAGTCTTTATTGCTAGTCTAATTTTAAAGTAATTACATGGTGACTAGATTTATCTCATACTTTTAAGTCTCTGAGTTCTTCTTAACAGCCATTAATTAATAAAAATATTGCAAAAACATTTCTGAATGTGAATCTAATAATTTTCTCAGTTAAAAGCAAGCTAAGTAATAATTTCTACATTCCCCATTATTTGCATTGTGGAAGCCCCCAGGTGCATCAATTGATTTGAAAATATGAAAACAAATGGTCCTTTATACCATCTAATTTTACTCATGACAGTTTCTTCTTGCATTAGCTTTTCTTCAAGCAAAGAAGCATCTTACTATTAATATTAAATCACTCTAGGTTAAAAATAATTGCTCCTTAGATCCATGCACAGTCAAGGCTTTTAACTCGCTTACCAAAAATTATATGAGTCAAAATATTGCTGAAAATAAGGTTATTAGCTGTTGTTGTCCTGCCTAACATCTACCTACAGATGAGAAGGGAAAAAGCATTTTACATTTCAACTCATGATCTGTCATAAGTAATTTATTTCCATAAACTGGGAGAATTGCAAAGGCTCATCTAAAGATCATCAGAAAAATTACAGGTTTAATTTATTCTGTAATTGAATTACTGCAGCTATAAAATAGATAATGAGTGAAATAGGAATTTGAAATTAAAGTTTTAGTTCATGTTAATGTCTTAAATTTTGCAATGCAATACTTGAGCTATAGCTATATTCCATATCCAGACTACTGTATTTCTAAGGTCACTGTGAAACATGCATGGTCGTTCTTGTCATCTTACCTGCAGATGGTCAGAATTTGTCTTACTGAATTTGTCGCCATTGTCTTCACAGTTGCACTGACTTCCAAAATATATTCTTGCTTAGAAGAATAGCTTGATTATTCAGACTACAACCAGAGAATTTTGATTTTAGTGCTCAGTCATGAAGTCTGTTTTAGAGCACTCATTGAAGGAAAGTATAAAAAAAAAATTTCCTATTCTGTTTTCTTTTGAAGACATTTGAGTTTCAAATCCCAGAGTGTTAAAATTAGAAAGTCACAAGCTTTTGGAAAATTACTGTTGTGTCTGCTTCCTTTCAAGAAACAAGTGATGAACATAGTTGCAGAAACAAAGCAATAATAGGTTTGCACTCACAATATTTAAAGGGGCAAATAGCAGTCAGCCTAGAAATGTAATATAAACCAAAGTGACACAGTGGATTCATTTTTTCGTGCTTGTAAGAAGTCTCATAAATGAGAAGTGGTATTGACCCCTCCACTCCACAAGAGAAAACGAAGGGGGTTTTCCATAGCAATTAATAACTACTTTAATGTAACTGTTGTCATTAAGGTCTAAATTCCTCCTTTACACTGTTGATGCAGATTGGTAACCAGTGAAGCAGCTGAGATGTTGATGGCAGTACCCACCATAAATTTAAAATCCGATGACGATTTGGCACACTTCCTGAAAGACAAAGCCTTGCATCCACTGCATTTGTAAAGCTGAGGACTGCCCAAACACAATTACTGTGTAAGTGAAAACTGCCGTTCCATGAGACAATTAAATCAAATCTATAGTCGGACCAGAAACCAGAACGTGGGATTCTGTAAACAGTGTCATTTTTAAAATTGCCCCTGGAAGGACTGGAATTAAACTGAGGAATAAACTGACTTAACACAGAAAATTTTCTATAAATAATCAAGCACACAGCAGTTATGGATCACTGTCAGACGTGGGATCAGTTTCAATAGCATTGCAACTTCCCAAGTCAATGTAGTTACAGTCTCTTACTTACATCCAATTACAGTAATCTATAAGAAGAGTGAAGCATCTTACATGAAATGATTCATTTTGTAGTAAAACTTAAATGACCATACTAATTATTTCCTGACAGTTTACAGAAACAAGGAAAACTCTCCTTTTACCAATATAACTCTGCAACTAGGAACAAAGCAATTCATTCCCTTGCTCACAGGAAACATAAAGTGGTCATATGCATTAACATGTGTGTGAAGAATGGATAGCTGTGTGAGGAACTACATCCTTCCAAGCTACTGCCTTATAGATACAGTCTATCAAGACAATATACTCTTTTAGGCCACAAAGACAAAATATTGCCCCAAACTGGAAAGCAGAGTTGGAAGAAGGAAGAACGGAAGTAAAGCTGAAATATAAACCACTCCAAAAATCCAACCAGTCATGCAAACCTGGTATTTCCTTTATTCCATCAGTTACTCCCTAAGCATATACTGGAATGACAGAAAATAAATAAATGTTTGCCAAATGCCAATAAACTTCTCCTTTTATGATGCAGGTACATCACATTAAATTTCTAATCCATTTGCTTTTTCCCTAAAACATTTGAACTACATCTCCATATCTATAGATATGTGGGGGAAAAAAAGAATATATATAACTAATATCTAAAAGGAGATTTTTTTGCACACAAGTAAGGTAATGACATACCAAGTACAGAACAAGTATGATACTTTTATATATCTGTTGAAATTTACTGTCAGTTACAGTTAAACGAGAAATCAGGACATCGGCTCAAAACAGATATGATATGTAAGATACAGAAAAAGAACATCTAGCATGTGTTGTAAACATTGAAAGACATGGACAGTTTCTTTATAGGAAATATTATAGTATTATATTAGGATTTGATTCCAGCAATCCACTGAATTCTTCAGGAAATACTTTGCTGCTGCTGCAGAATTCTGTTCATCACTAAACTTGAGGGAAGAAACAACGGCAGAGAGCCAGAAGGACTGACTGTAAGTGCTCTCTACAAGACATGCACTCTGCACAGATGGGCAACAAGCCACAACCGTGTCTTCACACCTAAATTAGAAGACTCATATATCTGTGATTAATGGGTATTGGTACCTGAAAGAAAGATTTGTGACTAATCTAGAACAGTTGAGAAAATATTTCTAGGAAGTCTAATAAAAAGCTAGAAGTAAAAAGACTACTTCTTCAGTCTATTAAGTTTATTAAGGAGAATAAATTCTTTCTTAAATTATTACAAGAAGAAAGTCCTTTTCTGTTGTGAAACCTAACAAGGGGAGGGGTGTATATATATATATATATATATACACACACACACACATACATATATACATATATATACATATACATACATACATACATACATACGTATGTATGTATGTATGTATGTTGCCCTGTACAGGAATACAATACAGTCAAACTCAGTAGAAGACCATCAGGAAAAGCACTAAGGATGTGAAGGCCAAGGGAAGTGACAAGGATGGACTTTTCCTTGACAGTTATTGGACAGTTTCCTTAAGGTGCCCAATTAGTATCATTAGTCTACACCAAGGTTCCTGGATGAAGATGGAATATACTCAATAAGATTAGCTACAAGGGCATTATTTACCTATAATACTGTTATTATAGTTTCGAATTAAAGCAAAAATGAAGGTTAATCTGAAATCTTTCTGAAGAGCACATTCTTTGCAGAAGCAAAGTTGAGTCAGAAAGCAGACACTCTGTGCTGTAATGGCCTAAAAATACTCACTAAATACTTTGTCTAGAGTTCCTTACTCAAGATCAGAACAAAGTTTGAAGTAGATTAATCTAGACTGTCCAATCTTTTTGCTCTTTCTGAACTTCAGTGGGAGGAGAGACAGCTCAGCACCCTATTCACTGCACCCACAGGAATTTGTTTCCAGACAAACTCCATGTAGCTTTGACAACTAGTAGTCAGATGATTTAACCAGCAATGAACTCAGACTTGATAAAAAGAGTTAAATTTCTTAAAGCTGTTTAGGCTTCTCATGCTCTATAATTACAGGAAGTGCTCTCTTTAATGGAAAATGTCCACCAGCTATTAAAAATAGCTATATAACAAACTCAATGTAATTGTCTTGTGGGTAGCATGAAATTGAATACACTAAGGTCATTAACCTTCAATACTCAAATTCTGTTTTTCTATAATTATGTTTTCTGATCACAGGAACCTTGCGTATCAGAGCCAACAAAGCACATATTACACTACAAGACAAAAGTTGAGGCCACAGGGTCAGTTGACCTTCACATTTAGCATTCAAAGAAAAGAATACTTTGTAAAGTAAGCATTTTTTAGTTTAGACTACTTCCCCTGCTGCTAGAAGTAATTTTAAACTTAAGAATTATGCTTTTTTCCTTCCTTTGGCATGTTTTTTGCCCTTAACTATGTAATATAAATGCTAGTGCAATTCTTACTGCATAGCACATATTAACTGTTTTATTGTTTATGTTATATCTTGAAATAAATGTATATAAATTCAACTTATCTATCCTGTATGTTGCAATCTCACAGGATTATAGACCGTCATTTAAAATTCTGGATGTCGCTTATAGAGTAATAAATTCTTGAAAGTGCTGTATTCTTTGTAATCATCCTTTCAGAACATGTGATATCAGTTGTCACCATGACTTTCCATGAATTTCCACTTAAACAACTTCTTTTGTAATCTTTCTTTACATTACAGACTCGACACTTGTAGCGCTTACAGGTCATTTCAGAAGAAAACCCACTCCATGGAAACAGTTTGTTTTCTACACATTGCTATGAGAAATATGTTGCTTTTTTTTGATTTTTAAAATTGTATTGTAATCCAGTTTTACTAACAGTAATCCAATATTATGGGCAAAAGAAATATTGTCAGAGCAAATGGCTGAAGAAGAAACGAGAAGGACAAAAGGAAGAAATGTTGCAAATCACTGGTCAACTTCGATGTCTGCATACTAAAGACAAAAGCACGAGGTAGTAGAAATCAGGTGGCAGATGATCAGGGGTGTTAAATAAGAGATGCAAATGTATAACTTGGTTGCCCCACATTTAACCTAGTTTATTTCAGGAAGGTAGAAGAGAGCAAAGAGAGAAGGTGACATTAGCTTGCACATGAAGAATTTGCTCTGAAGCCGGGTATGTGGATGAACTCATTGAAAGCATAAGAACAAACAGGAAAAATAAGAAAAGAAGGGAGGATCTGTTCTGGAAAAGTTACTCATGAAGCCAAATATTCAAAATCAAGATATATCAAGATTTCTGCAGGCCTTTTGCAAAATCATTCAAATCAAACTGAGTGGTGGGAATGAGGGATGTTAGCTTGTTTAGATATCTCTTGGGGAAGGAACATGTTTTGTCTAGTCGGCTCTTGAAATGCACTGGTCAAAAAGAACTATGCAGAAATATTCCTCAATATTTACTTCTAATATTAGAAAGCAGGTACTGGAGAACACTGAAGTAGAAGCATCTTGGTCTTCAATAACTTCATAGGAGCATATAGATACATAAATTATTCCCATGAAGGCAGTCAAATACTGAAAGAAGAGGTTCAGAGAGGCTGCACCATCGTTGTTCTTGGAGATATTAAAGACTGGACAAAGCTGCTAGCAACCTGGTCTAGGTTGGCACTGTTTTGAACTGGGATTTGAACCAGGGAGGTCATCCCAAAGTTCCATACAATTTTATCCTTGCCTTGATTCTATGATCCTTCATGAAATGGCTGTGTTCTCAGCCCTCAGAAGGGAAAGAAGAAATGTGAATATACACTGAAACTGAACCTCAGTAATTTGAGAACTAATCCAATATATACCTAGCTCAAAATCCTACATCCATCAGTGACTGAACAATAAAATTAAGTCACTATATTACTTTTGCATGAGAAGAATTAAAGGTAGATAATATGTCCAAAAAGGGCTGAAGGAGACACACAACCTGCAGAAAAATCAATTCAGGTTAGGCATTAGAAACAATATTTTAGTGATAAAAGTAGTGAATCCAAAAAGGATATCAAGTAGATATATTGCAGAAGCTGTAACATTGGAGATTGTTTAAGAGTACATTGGACAACCATGTACTCAACTCAGTAACATTCACTAATAAGAGTTAAGCTGAATGACTCAGCTGTCTCCTTCTGTCTCACAGACTCATCAACATGAGTAAAACTAAGACATTCTCGCATTTTCTTTTGATCTCTCCCTTCTGTTTCCTTTGCCAATCACCAAATCTCTCTCATCAGTATTCATTACAGCAGCTGATCACTACTTCGGAGTTAGACTTCCCTCTAAAATCCTCACACCCACATTACATCTGAATCTCAATCAAGTTAGAAACTTCTACTCAGTCTCTAAGATTCCATGCATGCTATCAAACCATAGGATCTGCATCTCATTACCTCGAAACACTGCAACCTCCTTTCTGTTCGTCCTGATCAGTGCAAGCTGGCTCTGCTCATACATATCCAGAAAGCTGCTGAAAAAGTAATTTTCCAGGTTGATATTTTAACTGCTGTTTCTTTGCATCCTTCCACTGGCTGCCCTCTCTTTTTACAAGAAATCAGTAAAGACTGGTATGCACTTTCAGACTGGGCACATGTATCTCTAACTATCAAACAAACTTTACTGACATGCTGATCTGTCAATGCCAAGTTCATTTTAGGCTTACTAAATTAACAGGCAAGCAAGAAAACAGTAACATAATTTATGCTTTCCTTCCTCTTGTCTATGATACTTTGGACATAATGTTAACCTTAACATCTGCATAGCTGCCCCGTTATTCTCCTTACATCTGTCTTTGCTGTGCTGGTGTGCTAACAAAATGGGCTATTAGATTGACCAAAATCAGCCCACTGAATCCTTGTCCTCCCTTTTTGGTCTTCATTCACATCCATTTTATAATATGTAGACTTGTATTTAAGATTTAATTTGTAGGCTAAAAGCACAATTTTTCTTTTCTGTCTCCACAGGTCTCAACAAAATGAGACCCATAGCATAACAACACTCTTGCTATTAGAACCTGGCTTCTCAAACATACTTTTCTGTCTGAGGATGTGGATCTGAAAAATCTATAGTTGCTTTTCCTAGCGTTTAATGTAACACAATAAACATAAGGCAAGTGATTTCTTAAATGCTCCTTTCTAAGTGGGGAAGCTACTGACTCTCCATCTCCCCTTTGCAAATAATTACAATCTTCTGTACAAGCTATGATGTTAAACAAAGGTAATTCAATGTTTCTTTAAGCTTAGGTATTGTAGCTTACTGATGAGTATACATTACTTACGCTATTTGAAGATCTTTTTCATAAGGACATAAAAAGCAAGTGTAGATAAACAGGGCATCTGGCTGAACTGCCAAAGCACAGTAAAGCCAAAAGAAACCATTTTTGTAGGCATATGGCAAAGTGCTCAATGTCTTCCTTCAAAGAAGAGAGGTGCAATTCTAGTCTTAGTTACAGCTGGTAGACTTCATCTGCCTGCAGGTGCAATTGCCTACTTATCATGATGAAGAGAGAATATGGTAAGAATGATCTCTTCCCTCTCTCTCTCTGCAAGGAGAAAGAGCAATGTCATGAATGGTGAACCTGAAATCAAGAACAGCATTGTTTTAATTTTATTATTTCCTGAAACAAGATTAAAAACTCTGTTTGACACTGACCTTATTTTGTTAAAAAGGGCAATTTTTGTGGTATCAACCTTTTCTTTAGCTTGCCCTATCTTTGTGAATCGTATTAAGCCTAGTTTTACATAGTTAGATACTTGTAGTCTTCTAAAACAAATAGAATAGATGATAAACTGTGATAGAAAAGCACTCAGGTGTACACCAATGACTTAAAAAGGATTCTTCATAGATACAGAAATCTGAGCTATCATATCCCAGTCGAGGGTCAAGGCCTCACTGTTGGAATTCCATAGGGATGCTGAACAAACTTTGCATTAGCAGCCCTTGCCTTACTGGAAAGGCACTGAAAAGGGTTTCGTTTCTCTCTCCTGTGCTCTACATGCATTGAGGGTCCCTCCTTAAGTCAAATAATTTTTAAGAAAACTGAAGGCACTACAATCAAATGGTTGCCACTCCACCTAATTTATACCACTACTGAAAAAGACTCAGAACGTAAAAATACTTTAAAGTTGATATTTCTCCTTTATTTAATTAAAAAGGTACTTTATTAAAATACTTCATTCCCATATATCAAGGAGACATGTATAACATGGTGGCTTTTTTCATATTTAGCAAATATTATCTTAAGTATTAAATTAGACTGTTTATTTCAAATAAAATACTATGAAATATCACAGCTATCATATCTAAACACAGTGCTTCAGTACATGCAGCATAATAATTTAAAAATGTGCAAAAAGATTTAGCATGATGGAAAGCATAAGAATTTTTATTTCAGTAAACATTATCTGGCATTCACATCTTTCTCACTTTACAGTGCCACAACTTTCATAGCAAAGTATTCAAACTGAAGATGCCTCATTGTAAGAGTTGTGAGCATTCCCCAAAGTCTTTCAACATCTTCTGATAAACAACACTACAAATTTGATGTTCTGTGAACCACTCAAATTCACTTTTCTTTTCCATTTGAAGATAGAATCAGCAAAGATCTTTGCACATTAGAACATACAGGGGGCTACAGAACAGTTCATAGGGCACAGCTTTCTCTGATTTTGCCTTTAAACAAAAATGCTTTTAATTTTGCATTATGCACTGTTGTATGCCTTAAATAGGGGGTGGCAGCTGCCTAAAATATTAGGTTAGGTTTTTCTTTGCTGGCATTAAAAACCAGTAAAATTAGACCTTTTTCCTTCAATGGCTAATGTATATGTTTCATTTTAGATGCTACAAACAGTCTGTATTTCAACTATTCCTGTCCACTGGGGAGTTATGAACCTATATAGGCCCAGAGTATAACAGTGCCCTTGTAGCTTCTGTTAAATGCTTGCTATTGGTTTTTTTTGCTGAGTGACTTTGCTCTGGAAACCTAGAACCTTGTTTTATGTAGCTGGACTCTTTCTTTTCACAGAGCTTAAAAATATGGAAACAAAGTACCATGACAATCAGCCCCAGAGATTGGTTTTGTTCCATACAGACAATGGAGGGAAACAGTTTTCAAAAGGAATAAAATCAGCAGAGGAAAAATGCAACTGTCAAAACTCTGATACGGTTAACCAGAAATATAAATTAGAATCTGTGGAAGTATTTCAATATTCCTTTAAGTAAAATCAGAAAGGATTGAAAATGACACTGTACTTGACTGTGGTCAAACACAATCTTAAATTTGTAAAGAGGAGATCTCAAATAGATGTGGGGTTTTGGGTTTGGGTTTGGTTTTTTTTTAATAGCTGGCACTTGGTTCTGTAGGACTACCATTATTTGAAAAGTCAATGCAAATCAGGAAACTGCATTTTTATCTGCTTCATCAATGAAGAAAAGCTCTCACTATTCATGCAATTTTAGGACCTTGAGGCATTCTTCTTACCCAATGTAGTAACCCAGGGTACTCATTCTACATCTGATATAACTTGTAGCAGTTTAACTCATTTCAGTCTGTTATTTCTTGTATGATCAGTAATAGTTCATAGGTCCTATCCCAGGAGGATTTGATTCACACCTCAGAAATGTCTGAAGAAATTCATAGCCAACTGCTGCACAAATTATCAAAAGCCTTTCGACACTATCTAGAAATCACACCAGATTCCAATTTACTAGAAACTTTGGGAAAAAAATTAGTTCATATGGATCCAAAATAACAAGTTCAAATAATATATCTCAATTAAATTAATATATCTCTATTACTATAGGATGGGAAACAGTAATAGAACTATTTTATTGTCATTGTGAAGTTATCAATACTACAAAACAACCCATCAGACTGCTGTTCTCATTCACTGGACAATTAAATTCATTGCCATTCCTTGATGTAAAGCAAGCAAAAGATCATTTGAAAGATTTTTTCCATCAGTAGAATTAAGGTATGCAGACATATGTTATCTTTACAGGACTCTGTGGTCAGCATACGTAAAAGTAAATTAGCTGCTCAGTAAGATGGCAGCTTGCACCTAATAATTTCATAACTTTTTCACCCAGAAATCAGATAAGCATTTTGTAAAATGAAGATCTCTCGTCACTCACTCTTTTTTTTCCCGCCTCAGTACTGTTACCCTTCTTGGCACCAGCTATCAAACACTTTGGCCAAACACCCGACTTAAACCGAGACTTGGATGGATTTAAGTCAGTGGAATGATGATATTGTATATCAGCTAGAAATCTCTTTATAAAAGTCCATCTGGCACCACAATGTAGCAATGTTTGCTATCAGAAGAAGCAAAGTAAATCATATCAAATATACAGCTGTTGTATTATCTAATGACAAGATCTATTTATAGCTAATTGGCATAGTAACTAAGCTGATAAATTTCATTTGGTATTGTAGAAGTAGCTGCATTAGTCAAAATGCATTTCATAGCCTGCTGGGCCCCAGGAATTTCTCCATTTTCTTGTCTTTTGACTGGTATCAGGCAAAAGAAAGATGGGATCAATTCAGCTCCATTTGATGGAACCAGTGTACCTGAGAAGTTGAAGGCTTGGGCAACTAAGTGCAAAGCCTGGTTCTGATGAAAATGTGCAGTGTAGCAGATTCTTTTTCAATCAGCTCTGCTGCTTGTATTTGCTTTTGTGGTCTGTCAGATACATTCTTCTGGCTTTCTGAAACTGAATGCTCATCTATATCCTTCTTTATCTCATTTATTTTATACTTTTCTCCTTTCATGCCATTTTGTCCTCTGCCTTCATTTAGTGGTTTCTAACTTCCATGCCCACACGACCTTCCCAATCCCCTCCCCCTTTTTCAAGATCCAGTAGCCATGAAGAGAACAATGAAACATTTCAAGATCTGGAAAGAATTTACAATCATGTCACCTGACATTGAGATTAAAAAAAAAAATTCTCCTAGATACTACAGAGCAGTTCTTGAATCTAGCTCAACATCGTGGTTGAAGGAAATTAACTGGCTAAAAGAAATCTAATGCTGACCGAAAGATTCTGAGTGATGCAGAACTGCCACCCTAGAAAATACAGTTCTGATGTATTTACATTTGTGTTTGCAAGAATTTTATCATTAGTCACTCTAAGAGAGATTTATAACCATATATGCTCAAAGTGATGAAAAAAAGAAAGATATACTAAAAAGTCTGAGCTTCTGCAAACACACAAAAACCCCCACTGCTGTGTGCAAATTGCCAAATCTCTTTTTGGAAGACTTAAAATAACTGGTGCAAAGTCTCTTTCGTAGAATCTCACTCTTCTTCTGGAGTATTCAGAGAGATATTAAAACTCCTGAAGAGGTTTTTGGGTTCAACCCAAACCTTGTACAGTCAAGTTAAAAAAGCTGCATTAACACAGGATTACATTTTCTTTAGAAAATTTATGACATGAACTGTGCAATGGAAATAATCTTACTTTATCTTTTTGAAGATTTTTATGAAGAGAATTTTTTATTTCTGTTTTTAAGGAAAAATGGCTGTCTGTTTACATCTTTTATTATATTCAGTGATGTTCTAGAGTTCTTCACAAGCCGCTTTAAGTTTTTTAATCTGCTTTGTTAAGAAACACACATTTGCATGTAAATTGAGGATATATTTTAGTGGAACACTTAAGAGTCACTTCTTTAAGAGTCATCTTCTTCTGGATATAGGGCTGCATGAATAGGTGGTTTAAAATTTAAATGCAGTACATATTTTTCCATAAAGTTCAGGGGGTTTGAGTCAAATTATGACTAAGCAGTGTGGACATTGAGCTATCAAAATTCAAATATTTTAACACAGTTTTTCTTGAAAGGAGTGGATAAATAAAGTAGGTGGTTTTCTACAAAATTCTGAAATGTGATGAAAATGGTGCCATGTGTGATACTATACTACAATTTTCATCCATCCCACAGAATATGTAAAAGAGTTATTTACATCCAGGCTGAGATTTTCCTCTGCAGAAGTAGAAATATAAACTGTAGAGTGTCCTTTCCTGTCTCAGCCTCCCCTCAAGATGATGTATCATTTATGGAACTGTTTGGGTTCAGTTCTGTCTTCACTGATTTCAGGCTAATTTGGATCTGCAGGAATTACTTCACCAGGAAGAAGAAGGAAGGTGTAAAGAGTGAAGGCTGTGGATAGCCAGCCCTGTTAACTGTACCAACTTTGCAGAAAAGACATGGATGAGTGACTCTTACCTACGTCTGTACACAGATGCTTCAGAAATATTTGCACTACTTACAAATGGAGAAAAACAGGAGCTGTTGAAACTACGTCTGAAGTGAATGTATTTTACCTCAGCACCAAAAGCCCAGAAAAATGACTCAGATCCAGATATTGTGTAATCTCACCATTCTTTATAGCTTTGTTATACAGTAGTTTTGGTCACCCAGTAAAGACATATCAGCAAATATCTCAGCTACGATTAAGATTTTGCTGCCTTCCTAAAATCTTCCAAATGTATTCCATATTTCAATTCTAAATCTCTTTAATATGTATTATTTTAAAATGCTTACATAAAAGATTATAACAAAGTTAAGCAAGTGGGACTGAAGAAAAGTATTAACTCCCAAAAAATTATTTCTTTCATACAAAGCAAGCATCTGTTGTATTTACAACAGATATTAGCAAAGATTTAAAATGCAAGGTTCCACAGTCTGAGTAAATTATAATGTAGACTTATAAGATACAAAAATTAAGAACAGAATAATTTGTTCACTGGTGTTACAGGTCTAGGAAAGAGCCATGTAATAAGAAAAATAATTCTTCAAGGCACTCAATTTGTTTCACCTTTGGTTTCTCCTTTACATTTTTAGTGAAATTCCTACTTTGTTCTGCCAATACCGCTGCTTACTCTTCATTTTCACAACTCGGCCTAAGTGATTTAAAGGAAGAGTGCAACAATAATATTTCTCATTTTCTACATTTCCTAACACAAAGATTCTTTGAAATAAATAATTATGGCTGCACATTAGACACTGGTATGTAGGCCCCATTTTTGCTCTGAATTTCAAATGGAGTGCAAACATTTTTGCACTCTGTTCAGAGTTTAAGAACAATTCAACATTGTTCTAAGAAATCTGACGAAAAATTAAGTTTGATTTCTAAGTCACCTAGAGAGTTTTTTAATATATTACCTAGTATTTAATTAAAATATCATAACCCAGATAGAAAGCAAGGCTCTGCTTCATTATGCTTTGGTCTGGAGTGCATCTCCGAATGAATCAGCTCCAAGCTGTAATAGGAAAACATGTTTCTGAGAGGAGCAAGCAGACAGCTGTTTAACCATATGGAAGTGTAGTTGCATGAAGCTCCGTTAATACCCACTTCTCACCTCCCCACTTACATCCAAACGTGTTGCGCTGGGGCGGCTCCTACTTCCACCTTTGCTCCCCTGCAGCCTCCTACTCTTCCCATCCTTTTGTCCTCCTTTAATACCTCAGCTGTTCCGGGAGCTCCTGCAGGTCACCCAGCCACATGACGTTGAACACTGACAAGCACCCTACCAAATACACCAAATCTTGCACAGCTTGTTTTAGATGAACTTCAGATGTCTCAGGTAACTAAATATACATGCATCACTTACTGGGAAAATCAATCAAATAATTGCATGTCCTTTCCTTTTAGCTAGAACCCTGCAAAGAGACAATATCAGTTTGCATGGGATATATGCTGCTTCTTTCAGTAACTCTGTACAGATTTATACATTAATATGACATGATCCTCTTAGTTTTCAAGTTTTCCACAGCAAAACTTTACAAGGTATACAGGAACCAATGTACAGAAATCTATGCTTTGAAAAACTAGATCATAAATTATGCATGTGACAACTAATGAGGAACAAAGATATAACAGGAGATAAACATCTAGATTAACATCAGAAGCATAAACATGAATAGATCAATTATCTTTACCTGATAAACTAACTGATAGGTTTCAAGTTAACAAAGAATTTATTTACCGCACAGAAAGACTGATTACTTTCTTAGCTGAATTTGTCGCAGATATAAGTTAATTCCTCATTCATTAGCACAGTACTGGGGAAGGAACTTTTCTGCACTGACCTGATTGCTTACTACACTTGTTTTTCACCAATTTGTTTTAAATAACTGACAAAAAAAGACTCCAATTCTTCTCCCCCAATGACAACATGCTAAAAGAGAGCAAGATACTCATACATTCAGCAAATGAAAATTTCCCTACAGTGTGATTAACTAAATAGGTATCTTCTTGAACCTCATGAAAATTCATGACTGCACTGAAATACAAAATCAGAACCCACTACCAAACACAGTCTCTACCCAACCATCATCGAAGAAAACACATGCTCAATTTTGTTGCTCATTCCCTGTGGGCTTCAGGCACCACAACCCATCTGTGCTCTCAACATTTGTCTGTGAGCTGCGTTCTTAGGCTGGTATTCTGCTTTCACACCCTTCTGAAAGTGCCTGCTGCCTAAGGAGACACTTCATATGGAACATGTATTTGCCTATGCTCAGAAAAACAAACCATACCACTAAAACACCATTCTATGTTTCGGGCTAACCAAAGGCATATATGGGCCTTTGAAAAGATGTATCCAAACACTGCAGTATCCTCTCCAGGGTAGGTCCTGGTTGAGCTGATAATGAATCAGCAGTACCCTGGCAGCCAGGAAGGCCAGCCCTGTCCTGGGGGCATCGGGCACAGCATCGCCAGCTGGGCAAGGGCGGGGATTGTCCCGCTCTGCTAGCTCTGCTCTGCACTGGGGCGACCTCACCTCAAGTGCTGGGGGCAAGTTTGGGAGCCACAACGTAAAGAAGACATTAAACTATTAGAGAGTGTCCAAAGGAGGGCAACAAGGATGATGAAGGGTCTGAAGAGGAAGCCTGGTGAGGAGTGGCTGAGGTCACTCGGTCTGTTCAGCCTAGAGCAGAGGAGACTGAGGGGAGACCTCATTGCAGTTACAACTTCCTTGTGAGGGGAAGAGAAGGGGCAGGCATTGATCTCTTCTCTGTGGTGACCACTGACAGGACCTGCGAGAATGGCCTGAAGTTGTGTCAGGAGAGGTTTAGGTTGGATATTAGAAAAAGGTTCTTCACCCAGACGGTGGTCAGGCACTGAACAGGCTCCCCAGGAAAGTTGTCACAGCATCAAGTTTGATAGAGTTCAGGAAGTATTTGGACAATCCTCTTAGGCACATGGTGCGATTCTTGGGGATGGTCCTGTGCAGAGCCAGGACTTGGACTTCAGTGATCCTTGGGGTTTCCTTCCAACTCAGCATATTCTGTGATTCTGTGACATTACTCTGTGTTAATACCGTGCCCTAAACTGCGACAAGAAGAGAACAGAGACATGGCCTTATTTCCGTAGCACATTATGCAGGGAATGGACTCTGGAATGCAATTCCAAAATGCATTGCCACATTGCCAGCAGAAGGAAGTTGGAGACTTTTGGTTCTGAAACCAAGCATGAGTTTGCTATTTACTAGATATGAATGCCCCACCTTGGTACTCCTGATGCCCTGAGGAAGCACTGCCATGATAGTGGCAAAGGCACTTCACCTGAGCCCAGTTAATTTCCAAGCTATTCAGGTATTGTGGAGGAAAAGAAAAGCTCATTGCTACCTGACTTCCTGACACAAGATGGCCCTTAACCCAAAAATTACAATTATTTTCTTCCATCACCTGTGTAGCAAGGAAGAAGGTTGCCCTTGCTCTCAATTTCTGTTCCATGCAGATTAATTTTCAAAGAAATCTCTGAATGTTTCAAGCAGCCTTGGGCATTTCTTTAGCAGATACATGAGAATGTAGTGACAGATTTTAGGGAGGATGGGGAAATAAAGTAATATTTTGAATGTTTTCTTTACTGTTAGCTATCAGTAGTGTTTATTCTAACTTATCATCTAACCTAACGGCATGTCAATGGAAAGGCTTCACAAGAGACTGCAACAAATTGTTTACTCAATAAAGGTCATTCAATTGGTGCTGTTCATCATTTAGTTCCATTGTGAACATAAGCTCAGCTCTGACATTTAACAATTTAAAGCTAGGTAGGGTTACTGTTTTGAAGACTAGTCTCGTTGCCAGACAGAATTCTAAAATTGTTTTGAAGATGTAGTGGGAAATATTTCTTCTGATTCAAAGGCGGTGTGTTTTTGACAGGTCTGAGCTATGTATTTCATGTCTTTATTTACCTTGCTTGAGAATAAAGTGGTATTTCTTGGTTTATAAATACATTGAAAAGATGTTTTATAGCCTGGTTTCCCTTTCAATTCATTACGGTCTTTAAAGGTCTTTAAAAGGACCTTAAAAGGTCTTTAAAACATGTAGAAAAAGTCTGCTTTGCTTGTTCTTAGAAACTGCCCTGGTGAGTTAGCTCTCTCTTCTCATTACCACTTGCTTTCTTTGTGCAGAGCAGAAACTTTCAAAAAGAAGTTTAGCCCTCGTGACTGCAAAGACTGTTTTCTAATGCACTTGAGATACCAGCAGGTATTAAAGATTGTACCTCACACCAAGCACTTTGCCTTGTCTTTTCTCCATGATTTGAAACACCTGTGCTCTGCTTCCTACCACAGAGATATTGATGAGTGAGACTGCAGCCTTCCAGTTGCCAGAACATACTTTCATCTATGTTGACCCCAAGCCAGAAGATACCTCTTATATTTTTCCCATTCCTTTATTATATGTGATGTCTCTTCAAACAGCAGTTGGAGGTTTTTTGGGGTTTTTATGTTGTTTTTTTTTAAAGAGACAGAAGACTAAATTAGGATCTGAGAGGATGAAGTCAGACTTGTGGCGCAGAGCAATACCTAAAAGAATGCAGAGAAATGTCTGGCTGTTGCAGCACTCATTCTTGAGTATCAGGAGTGAAGAGGCCCTGCTAGTGTCTGTCTGGTTGTCTGACTATTCCTTTGGCATGTTCTGAAAGACGGTAAAAGGTGACATGGGAATGAAGACTGGAAGGGAGAAAAAATAAGTTTGTAAAGGACAACTGGGCAAACAACTTTTCAGAAAAGAAGTAATAATTATGTGGTATGTCCTTTCTTTTGAAGTCTTCAAGGCATAAGCTGTAACTTAATATATATCCGATCCCAAAGTCTTTCTTCATTTGAGTCACATTTTTAAAACTCCATATGTTTAAAAGAGTATATGCAGCTCCAGTGTTCTCCAGCCACTTCTATTATGCAATGGTTATCTAATCTTTCTGTATGCCAGTCAGGTATAGCCTCAGGATATTCAGAATCTGCTGCGGTTATAAAAAGAGAAACATTATTTGGTTTCAATACATGTCTCATATAGAGAATTTAAACACAATAGACAATGAAGTACTAAAAAAACCTGCTACCCTAGTAGCATGAGAATTTTTTTAGGAAACTACATAAACTGACTCAAAAATATGCCACATAATGGTTTAGAGATAAAATTCTACATAATTCGGTTGCCAGTTTCAGCTCATAAATGCAGAACTAATGTAGCACACAAGTAACTACATTTTCTATCTAATAACATGAACTCCGTGGAAAATACCTAAGATTCTTCATTCATTTCAGCAATTTCCACACTATCCAATTAATTTATTGAAATTGTATCCTGCTTAGCAGTACACATAATAAAATATAGCAGCATCCCTCAGTAATAAGCACTTCAAGCTACATAATTAAAACTGGGGGGGTTCAATGAAAAACTAAAAGAAATTAGTATTTAATTTTTAGCTAGATGAAAAGGACCTGCCTCTGGAAGTTCAGAGCATATAATCCTCTGATGGGACCCATTCAGATCTGAAATCAGAGCTTCAAATGCACAGGCTAAGAACTTCTGGGAAGCTTTCTACTATTTCTTTTCTTAAAGATGGGATTCAACATCTCACATGCCATGCCTCTGCTTGCACTTCTATCACTAGCCTAACAATGCAGGGATTTCTGAAGAAACTTCTCACAGGATTTCAATATAATTTGTTTTGCATTTGATCAAGTTGGAAAAAAAAATCTCTATGGCTGTCCTTATGACTTCCAAAAACAAAATTGCTTGTGCTTGAAGATAAGGATGACACCAACTGCAAGAAAAAAAATGGCAGGAAGGAATTAGCCCTTTGGATTTCAAAGTAAATGCTGACATGATTACAGATTACGTGTGATTAAGGACATTGCTAAATTGGTACCTTAGTGAACTGCTACCATTTGCATCACTGAATAAAGACTGTTCTAGAAAGAGACTTAAATATGGCATCTTCTAGCACTGTCACACTAAATTTTAAGCCTCTTGCCCTGGCAGTGCACTCTGTGGCTTTAAACATCTGACTGCTCTAGAGACTACAAGGGCAGAGTCACACTTGACCACAGGCAGAATACAGAATGACAGAGACAATAGCTACCTAAAGGAATGATGAAGAATGACTATGGTTTATACCCGATCACTCTTGAGATCTCAGGTGCTTCCCAGAATCAGGCATCTAAAATGAAGGGTTCATTTCACCCTCGTCTGGGTATAGATGAGTACATCTGGAGATAGAATCCATATTTTTAGCTTGCTGGAAGAGAGGAGGAATTCTAATCACTGACTTAGAGAATCATGATTCTTATAGTTCGTTATGGTCCCATAAAACATGCACTCTCTGCTGTATGACATACTAGTTCTCCCCAGAGAGATCCCTGCAGAAGGTCTGAGCCCAGTCCTGCCTATAGCCTCTTGGTCAAGGCAACCTTCTGGGAAACAAAAGGTGCAGGATCTAATTGCTGCAGGCTAAAAAAGCCCTGGCTAATGAACTCACGTAGGTACAAACCTTTCATATTGGTTGTACTATTTCCACATGTTTTCAAAGAAAATTTTGTTTGGATTTAGGATGTCTAATTTGCAAATCCTGAACAGGATAAATTATTGGGTCACTCAGCTCTGCCAAGAAGGCAGATGTTCTGGGGATGAACAATGCAGCTTGAAACTACTAGAGAAATTTCACTTGGGTCCTATTGAATTTCACATTCCCACTAACACAAGAAGATTTTGTAAAGAGCACTCATAAGTGATTGTCAAAATATTAGGTGCAAGTTTCAGCATATTTCTCTATATTCTTCCCTTGCTATGCAACAGTGTTGTTTTGTGGCTCTAGGCTGAGGCAATAAAGAGCATGGCAACAGCAATTGCTTGTCATTACTGTGTCTCTGTTTTGCTGTTTGTTTGGATATTTTCTTCACTTTCACTCCACTTTTCTGGTGAACAAGATTAGTTATTCCTCAGCATTGTGATCATATGCATTAATCCAACTGGCCTGGAATAAAATGACGATGAGACTGCAAAATCTGATATGTCCTTCTCAGTTCAGTGATGATTCAGTGATGATAAAATAGATGTTCAAGAACTCTCTTACTAGGATAACTCATTGTGTAATTTTCAGTTAAAACTCAATTCAGATTTATGACAAACTAAGGTCACTTCAAAGAGGCTTTTGAACTCTTAATGGAGAAATATCACCAAGTGACTCACCATAAAGATTAAATAAGTTTTTCTTGTCTGACATACTAAAGCCATGACGGTAAAAAGTTTGATTCTGGTTATGAATTGCACTGTTATGAATACATTTCCTATAACTTATGTTGAAATCTTTAATGAGTCCTTACATTACAAGTTGTAAACATAAACTTGATTAAAGTAGTAGATAGGTGTAAAGGCAGAATATTCTTTTTCAGCGCATTCAGTCTATTATTTCCATTCTAAATAACAGACAGTAAAAACCTTTCTACATAAGGGGATCTAATTTCTTCATCAAAAATCAGAACACCTACCAGTTATTTAAGCTTTCAAAGCAAATCTGGCCGAAATCAATACAAAACTATATATGAATTTAATGAAAACAGCATACAGATTTCAAAGCTAATTAGTATTGTACTTTTCAAATAGCATTACCTATAACCGATACACAAAGCACTACATTAAAACTTCAGCTTTTATTTGACTCCTCTATATTTTGTCTTGAAATATCTTCCAAAACTGACTCAACCTTTGAGAAGATTGATTATACCTAGAAGCATGTAACTTCTCAACTACAGCTTTCTTAACTCTTGTGTAAGCAATTTCTCTCCTTTTCTCTCACCTCCTCACATAACCCCATTTTCCTGAGGTCTTGCTGTCCTCTAGTGGCAAAGGGCTGTGACATGTAAAGCTGTGGGAGCATTTAAAAGCAGATGTCCTCTCCTTCATTATGATTTTCATCATCTCTGCTCCAGGTATCTTTCAGGCCTCTCAGCAAATGGATTCTGGAAAGAAGCTGATGATTTCAACTTGCCAAACTGCAGCAAAGTTACTGAGTGAAACATAGCAAGTTCAGTAGCTATTTGAACTTAGAACTATGCCCCAAGGTTGAATTTTTTAGGAAGACTACAATTAACCACAGGTATGTTTAATTATTTTTAGCTTGAAAAGAAAAAGCAGATGTATTAGAGACTCTCATAAACGTGCCTATTGAAATAAATGATCTTAAGACTTTAGATGGGATTTTCAGCACATTTCTTCAGACTTCACTTGTACAGTTCTACTTCTAAAACTTAGTCTTGCTTATGAAAGTTAATTTCTAACTTGTTGAGCTAATGATGAACTGTGATCAATTTCTTAGTTACCCTGCCTCCTACACTCACAACACCTCAAATGACTCAAATCCCAGTTATGCCATTTCATGTCTGGTCACAGAAAACTGCAAGGTGTAAACCAGTCACAATGATGGCCGTAGCCACAGCCATGCTGCGGCACACGGAAAAGGGAAGAAGACATCCACCTCTCCACCATCCAGCAGCCATCACCTCAGCTGCACACAGCTCCAGAACCCTACATACCAGCCAGAGTGGCTGGTGAATGATGGAACTGCAGATACTTAGTGTGAAGGTCTCTGAGGAGGACAGAGGCAGATGTACAGATGTCTTTCATGCAGATGAGCAAGATGCAGGTGTCACAACAGGGCAGAGACAACAAAGTAACTCTCATGCTTGGGGCTAAGATTTGGCAGTTTCAGGCTTTTATGGAACAACGAGTGTATCAGATTCAAAACAGATCATCTCAATTGAAAATCATCAGGCCTCCTTATGTAAAACAAAGAAGCTGAGTAGGTCGATCAGCCATTTGTCTTATTCAGACTTGCACTCTGTGCTCAATGTAAAGTACTGGGGAAAGACAACAAGTTAATAAAGAACATCCCAATAGCAAATGTCCTTTTAGAGCTTATACCGTAGAACCATAGACTCAAGAAAGGGTTTGGGTTGGAAGAGACCTTAAAAATTATCTACTTCCAAACCCCCTGCCGTGGGCAGGGACTCCTTCCATTAGATTCGGTTGCTCAAAACCCCATCCAACCTAGCCTTAAACACTTCCAGGGATGGGGCATACCACAGCTTCTCTGGGCAACCTGTGCCAGGGCCTCACTACCCTCACAATAAAGAACTTCTTTGTAGTATCTAATCTAAATATACCCTTGTGCTATCACTCCATACCCTTGTAAAAAGTCTGTATAATCCAGTTCAAAAGTAATCTTTCAAGAATTACATTCTACATCTTTTAACTCTACATCCTCGCTAGAATTCTCTTATCATGTTCCATCAGACACAGATATTTTTGAATAATGAAAGAGATAATAAAATATTTTCAACTCCCTTCAGTGTAGGCAAAAACAATTTAATACTGATTTATGAAGGATTTTTAACACACTTTGCTTATGCCTGTAGTATACAGCCTGAAAAGTCAGTCCAGCCTCTGAATTTACAGAAAGGCTGTTGTGCAGAAGTTTGGTCACTTGCCTTTCATTTAAAGCACTTTCTGTTTTCAGGTCATTATCATCATTCATTCTAAACAAAGCAATTCTCATTTTTACTGGGTAATCAATCTGTGGCAACCTATTATCTTCAGCCTTCCTAAGCTTCCCCTTATCTTGCTGTAGCTTGACCTTAAACACTAAATTTTACTGGAGTAAAAATAGGTAATAACATATCAGACATTTTATAAAATGAACAACTGGTAATTTGGAGCTGAAACTAATAACACGTGTAGAAAAAACAACCTTCTTTCAGAGTTCTAATTCCTGCAGTTATACTTTTCTCTATGGGACAGATCCTTAGATCCATGGAAGTTGTTTGTCAACAGTCACCAACGACTCCTAAAATGAAATAAATTCAGGAGTAAGAAATTTCAACAATACATCATGCAATAATACAAGCCGGCCAAGGTTATCCCAGCACATTTCATTCATGGAATGTTTTAATAAACTGTCTAAATTACATAAATAATGGAAATGGTAAAGAGGAAGCTGCTCAACTATCCCAAATATCTTCACTGACCAGTGAAGAACTTTATGACACAATACACCCAGCATCAATATCCTCAAAGGACTAAGGATTGGGCTGCTCCAATTGACACTTTAAAAAGTAGCATAATAGGAAAATAAATTTTTAAAGAACTTGATGCAGTGTTTTCTCCACCAAATGATTTTCTTGGTCAATTCATTTCTGAAAGTTAAGACAGCTCCTCCTCAGACACTGTTTCCAATATTTGTACAATGAACAGTTGCATTTCTTTCTGAATTGTCCTAATCAATGATTTAAAGCAATCTGAGTTAGTTAACAAATTAGATATTGAAGTAAGGTATTCTAATCTCTAAACATTAGGAAAACCAACTCATGAAGCAACAGGGAAGCCGTGTAATTTTTCTGTTTAGAAAGGGTTGTGTTAACACGGTCCTTATTATCCATAAAAATTCCATAATGCGCCCAGGGGCAGCATTAGAGAAACAGCATTTACAGTTCTTCCAATCTATTTGTTAATGTCAAGTGGATTATTAGAAGGAAACCAAGAGCTCTTACAATACTACATTTTTTATTCTAGGCTTAAAGCTTGGAGATTTTGATATTCAAAAACTCAGAAAATGACAATAATTCAGCTCAAGCACCAGCATGAATGTATTTTTAATTGTTCCCAGAGCTCAGACAGCAGTGAAGTGGAGAAACTGCCTGATACCAACACACAAATGAAACCAAGAGCCTTGCTTTGTTACAGAATTACAGGCTTATTTGCTGAATCACCTAATACTGTGCAGGCTATGCTACTGTTAATATTAGAGAAAACATAGCAGCACCCTTCCTCTTCTCTCAATTGTCACATATTCTATATCTGTCTTTTTCAGTGAAGAAGAGTTTAAGTGGATAGACCACCAATGTGATTTATCAATAAATGATATTCAGACAAGGAATTGCTTTTTCCTCATGAAAATAATGGTGTAAAATTAGGCGGGGGGAGGGGGGGAAGCACATATTCTCCAAACCCGAAGTTTTTACTCAGGGAAATAAAGCAGCATCTTTTGTTCTATTTCTACTACTGTACACAAAAGTAACTTCCCACTCCAGTAGATTTTGAAACTCAGGAATGTCTCACTGGAAAGACATTTCTAAGATTATATTTTTTCCTCATTGTTAAGAGGAAATGGCTCCCTTGGTCATGGCTAACAAACCTGGCACATATATGAGGCAAAATCTGTTTTGAAGTAGTGACATTTTTGTTATTCACGCCAAAGATAGGGCAGGTTCTGAGATCTGGGAACAAATGGATGTTCTCCTCAGCCATGGGGATCTGTTACACTGAATTCCCTATGACAGGTGAAGGAACTAAATGGGTTTTTTGAGAGACAGAGAAGGAAATGTCATTAGGATAATTTAAGCGGCAAATAATTTATGGCGTCCTTATTCTTGACAGGGAAGATCTTCAAACAGGGAATTCACAAATTTCATACGAGGCGCACAAGGTGCAAGCAGTGACCTCGGGCACGACATGGCACCATTACCTAGTGCTCACTTCTTGGTGGTGCCACTACCAGCTCTTCTCAGTTCCTCTTCCTCAGAGAGTGCCAGCTGCTCTCAGAGGTCCCAGCTTCCGACCGGTGAGGGATAATTCCCCCTCCGAGGTCTGTTCAGCACCAAAGCTTGTGGCACAACCTGCTTGTCCCTGTTTGGCCAAGGAGAACAGTGCGATATAAACGCGTAGGCCAGCCCGGGGTGCGGCGCAACCTGAGGGCTCCGGAGCAGATGACAGAGAGAGGAGAAATGGACACTTGAGGAGAAATAGACCCGGTGAGCATTCCCGGCGAGGCCGAGATGGCGGCAGCGGGAATGGCAAAGTTTGCCTTGACCTCACATTAGCTCGTTTATAGCAGCAAAACCCTAAAACGCCGCTACTTTTTGGTGAGAGGAGCAGCCTCTCCGGCTCCGCCGCTCCGCTTTCCCCCAGCCTCTTGCGGCGGCTGGCGCTCCCCCTCCCGGGCTGCTCCAGCAGCGCTCCCAAGCACGGAGCCGCCGTGGGACGGGGCGGGAGCGGGAGAGAGAGGGAGGGAGAGAGGCGGCCCGCGGGGCAGCTTCCTCCCGCTCCCCCCTCCTCGTCCGGTGGCCGCAAGGAGCGGACCATGGCCCGCAGCCGCCGCCGGGAAGGCTCCGCGCCGGGCACGTCCCCGCCGCCAGGTCCCACCGGGGGCACCGGGCCCTGGGCTCAGAGTTAGAGCCTCGCCCGGGGAGGACGCGGGGCCATGGGCACGGCGTCGTCCCTGGTGAGCCCGGCGGGCGCGGTCGGGGAGGTGATCGAGGACACGTACGGCGGCGGCGGCGGCGAGGCCTGCGAGATCCCGGTGGAGGTGAAGCCCAAGGCGCGGCTGCTGCGCGGGTCCCTGCGGCGCGTCGGCGGCTCCCGGCCCGGCGGCCTCATCGGGGCCAGCTTCAAGTCGACGGCCTCGGTGCAGGAGCTGGAGTGCGTGGCCGAGTACGAGCGCCTGAGGAAGGAGTACGAGATCTTCCGCGTCAGCAAGAACAACGAGGTGGCCTCCATGGTGAAGAAGGAGGCCAAGCTGGACAGGGAGAACAAGCGGCTGCGCGCCGAGCTGCAGGTAGCGCCCGCTGCCCCGCGGGTGAGGGCACTGAGCCGCGAAGCTGCGGCTGCCGAGGACTCGTCCCGCTTCCCGGGGAAAGCTGTGGCAGGGAGGTGACGGGTGCGAGGGACGGCGAGGTGCTGGGGAAATGGTGCGTGCCCCGGTGCTCTCCTGCTGAGAGCATTCCGTCGGGATGCCGTCAAAGTGTGCGTCTGGGGATGGGGACCGCGCCCTGCGCGGCTGTGGCGGCCAGTGACAGGGCCCGAGGGAATAGCCTGAAGTTGTGCCGGGGAGGCTTAAGCAGGATATTAGAAAAAGGTTCTTCACCCAGAGCGTGGTTGGACACTGGAACAGGCTCCTCAGGGAAGTGGCCACAGCGCCAAACCTGACAGAGTTCAAGAAGCGTTTGGACAGTGCTCTCGGGCACAGGGTGTGACTGTTGAGGTGTCCCGTGCAGGACTAGGAGTTGGACTGGATGATCCTTGTGGTTCCCTTCCAAGTCAGACTATTCCGTGATTCTGGATGCCCTACAGTAAGGAGAGATTTAGGGTGCTGGGATAATACTGTAGTCAGACCTGAAAAGTAATCTAAAACCTGTTATCAATGATAAAACTCAGAAAAAAATTAAATATTAAATATTTTCAGGCACTTCAGAAAACATACCAGAAAATCCTTAGAGAGAAAGAAAGTGCATTAGAAGCTAAATACCAAGCCATGGAGAGAGCTGCTACTTTTGAACATGATCGAGACAAGGTCAAAAGGCAATTCAAGGTATGGTTTGACTTTTCTGTTCCTGGGAAAATGACCAAAAAAGATAGATGTCACTTGTTCACATTCCCCAAATGAACCCTTCTCCAACAGCTTTCATGAGGGCCTTTCCTTCTTAAAGACACCTTAGAGTGTCATAGCTGTAGCTGCCTGTTGCCATTAAAATAATCCTACCGAAACCTCTCTGTAAGAGTAAGAGGAAAAAAAATAGGAAATAACTTTATAAACATTAAAAGAAGAATATGAAGTGATACATCATAAACTAAATTCCTGCATTGAATTTGAACACGGGAGTATTCATATTCTCATATTTGAGAGTGACAAGAAAACATGAGCTGCAAACTGACACGTGCTGAAGGAATGTATAAACACAGAGTTCCTTTATTTCTAAATAAAGTTTATATATTGCTTTGTAAGGTGTAAGACCTCTAACTTACACTTTAAAATAAAGTGTGTATTGGTGCCTCTCTTTTGACTGCAAATATATCATAGTCAGTTAGAGACAGTTTGCACTCTCTGGACGGACGACTTAAAAGGCCAGGCAGATATTTCTGCTTTTCCTTTGCTGCAGATGATACTTTTGCCACCCAAGACAGGGCAGTAAGTCCTAGTTTTTCACTATTTTCAAGAGTCTTCATGTTCTTAATTGTAGCTGTCTGTAGCTACATGCCGTTCATATTTGGCAGATACATAAAAAGAGGATTGGTTTTGACCTTATTTAGGAAAATTAGACTTGAAGACTACTTCATTTCTTTGAATTTAAATCTTGGTTCATGTTTTCTTCCCCACATGATGGTAATATGTTACAAAGAGGACAGCTGGAAGTGCTTGATCACTTTCTGTCATAGGAAATTTAAATTTTGGCAACAATAAAACATAAATATGAGATTATATGTAACTGTAAAAAAAAATACATGGAAGAATAAAAGGGAACCTTTGAAAAAATTGATGCATGTAGTGATTTTAGAAGGAAATAAAGTTAAAAAAGTAAAAGGAGTTATTTTCATTTTTAATAAACATATTAATGCAGACTTCGTTCAGAATGGTATGCTAAGGTTTATAATGGTAAAATTTTAGAAATAGATAATTTAAAACTATGATTTTAAACTATTGTTTCCTGCTCATTTCTGACTCTTGATGGCTTTATGTTCACATTTTCATGCCTTTGCCTGGTGAATGAATGCTAGAAACTTACTTTTCCAATTGAAAGTAGATAACATGAGCCCAGGAACAGATACTGAATTTTAAAAGATTTTTTTTCCTTCCTGCTGATAGATTTTTAGAGAAACTAAAGAAAATGAAATTCAGGACTTACTGAGGGCCAAACGAGAGCTAGAAGCAAAACTCCAGAGACTCCAGGCCCAGGGAATCCAAGTGTTTGATCCTGAAGAGTCTGATTCTGACGATAATTGTACAGATGTTACGGGTGAGAATTTCATCCCAAACACTTTGCGTTGGAACATGACTGAAGTCTCCGAATAGTAAAGCAGAAGACAGATATTTATGTTGTTTTGAAAAAAAGTTTTATTAATCCAGGTGAAAAGCAACTTAAAGTAGTTTGAAGGGTAAAAGCAAGCAACCTTGCAAACTTGGTTTAGATTGTGGGAACCTCACATTTCTGGTGTTACAAATGAATAGATGAAGACAGAGTACTGTCTAGACACGGTGACTTGAACACTTTTTAAAAATTGTTCCATGAACTGTTCTGAGTTTTCTAGTCTTTTCTGAGTTTTCTTATTCTACATCTGAGAGATGATGATCCAAAGCATCCAAAAATCACACCTGAAACTATAGAGAGTCTTAGATAGACACTTTGGATGATGATATAGGCCAGTGTCAGCTGCTGTAGGTACAAAACCTTGTATATGCTGTATGAGGAATTTAATAACATGGAAAGGGTTCAGATGGGTATGTGAGCAATCTATGTAATAGCAAATATTAGGAAATATCCTCAGCCTTTGGTGTCATGGATTCTCATTAACTTTGGACAAGCAGCCATTTAAAACTACAGCACACAAAGGTGTGAGCAAATCTGCTGAAGGAGAAAAACTTATGGTCAGTGGCATGTGGCTGTAGGTTTCAGCTGGAGTATTTAGGACTGATAATTTACCTTGTGTAGTGGCAATGAAGAAGGGTTTTTTTGTTTGTTTTCCAATTCTTAGCTACTGGGGCACAATCTGAATACTGGAATGGAGGAGTTTTGGGAAGTGAGCCATCCATGGGTAGTATGATGCAACTTCAGCAGTCTTTCAGAGGACCTGAATTTGCTCATAGCTCCATAGATGTCGAGGGACCATTTGCAAATATAAACAGAGGTAAGTAATGGTAGTTCATTTTGCTGGGATCATAGGTGTCTGTGGAATTTTTCCAACCATTCTTAAGTAACTCTGTTCCTTCTTAGATCATTTTCTGTCCATTCTTGGGTAATTTAACTAAAGCATTATTTGAAATTCTTTGTAAAACTAAAAGGAAATGTAGCTAAGTTATGTTTGATATATGTGATGACTATGGTATGTGCAGCAGAGATTTTAGCAAACAGCAGTTACTGGTGCTTTGTTGTGAGTGTGTTCCTTATGTTGACAATGGAAGATAGTGACTCTTTCTTTCAATATCTGCTGGTGTTCTTTTTGTCCATTTGTATTCAGATTCTCTACTTCCTGGGTATGAACCTCACATTTCTATTAGAATAAATTATACTCCTGCTTTTTTCATTGAATTTGTGTGAGTTTTGACTCTGTCTAGGGGGCCACTTATGGAAATCCGATTGCAAGGCCAGGATGTATGTGTTGTTATGTAAATCAGTGCTTCATATTTTCTTGTCAGTAATTGCTGCTTTTGAACTTTGTTTCCCAAGTGGCCTCTTGTAAATTGGCTTCTGATGCTCTGGTTTCCTTCACTGTTGTCCTGGCTCTGGAACCTCTCCTGCATATAGTTGACTTTGCTGGCAGTTTCTCCCTTTTTTCTTCAGTCCTTCAGGCTCTGATTCAGAAGTCTGTGCCTGCAAAGTGGGAGGGGGAGGGTCTTCCCCATGATGGCTCCAGCTTCATACACTAAGCCTTTCATCAACCTATGTGGTCCTGAGAAGAGAACCTATTCCTATCTTGAAGGAATGACCAGCCACAAAATGAAGAGTCTAAGAAAGTTTTAAAACTCATTGCTTCTGTAGGGAATAAACATACAATGCTATAGAAAGCAATGGATTTTTCTCCTGAAGAGGAAGTTCCCTCAATGTTTTGCTGTCATTTATTCACATGGTCTAATTGAAATACATGTAGATCTGAAGGAAAAAAAAGTGTTTGGTTATTAGTGAATTTATTACTCTTGCATATTGTTACTTATTTTACAATTGTCAGCTTGATTTTCTGGAAATATTTCATCAATTCTTTTTAAAGGAAATATCATTGTGATGATAATGTAAATATATTTAACACTTTTATTTTGACACATTATCAAATGGTATGGGGTCTTGAAATTTGTAAAATTTAAATAATTGAGTAAAACCACTACTACTATTTTAGATAAAATGTAGTATTTGTGGTGTTAAGAGATGATGACTTATCTGTTATGCAGTGTAATGACATATGAAGATCTCAAATACTTCATTTTGATTTCTTTTCCATTGGCAGATGATTGGGATGCTGCCGTTGCCAGTTTATTGCAGGTTACTCCTCTGTTTTCCCACTCTCTGTGGAGTAACACAGTAAGATGTTACATTATCAGTACTGATGAGACTCAGGCAGAAGTGACCCTCTTCATTAGAGTGAGTACCTCACAAACTCATGCTCACTTACATGCTGTCTTGTTTCCAGTGTAGTGCTGGTTCAGAAATTTGTCTAATACTTCTCAAAAGCTTTAGTAAGTGTAGTCTGATTTCAGTGAAATCAGTGAAAGTATTGTCAAGGGCTTCAGGGGAAGAAACTCCTTAGAGAAAAGAAACTGAGATTTATTTGGTAGGTCTTTAGTGCTATGCATGTTTAGTAATAAAGTGCTGTTACTCACATTTGCTTTCAGAACTACTCTCCAAAACTTCAAAGAGTCTGTGAAACAATGGGGTACTTCTTTCAAGTTGTTAATTTTTCAACAGAGAATGAAAGGCCTCTTCAGGATGTAAGAAAATGGGAAATTGAAAAAAGTTCATTAGTCATTTTGCTCCTGCATTTAACTTTGCCAAGGTGAGTATTTTCCAGGCTGGTGAAACAAATGGCAGCTGGTAATTTATGCGGAGTGCATAGCTTATTAAAATGTATGGGATGCTTTGCTCAGTATGTTTCCTAACCTAGTAAGTTCAAAGTGATATTTCTTCAAACTTTAGGTTTGCTAGTGCAGACACTTAAAAGAATATATCAGCTTTGTACCATTTTCTATTTCTTGTAGCTACAAATTCTTTTAAAATACAGCTTGAATGATGTCTTCATAACACGCAGAAATGTTTTGCTTTCCAAGAGCAGCTCTCTGTTGTGTGTGTGTGTCTGTGTCTTAGGAATTCAAGATGGCTGGTGTGAATGTTCTCAGTGTTTTTCATTTGCTTATCTAGACTTACACCTGTCTGTAGTGTTTGGGGTTTATTCTATGACATATTAGTTCCTGGTTTCGGCTGTCTTTCAGACTAATTTCATGGCTCTCCTGTGTGTTACCTTACGCTAGCTTTTGACAGCTTTGATTTACTGAAGTCATGATGTTTCATGACAAATAGCGATGGAATGTGTTCTGTTTGTTCAGTGAGTAATTTCTTAACCTTCTAGAAGAACAAGCATGATTCACTAAAGAAAAAAACACCAAAGAAGGGATACTTCTTGAATTGTGTTAGGAATGTTACTATTATGCATTATATGCTGTTGCCAAATAACCCAGTTCTATGTATGTGGGGCAAAAATGTGTAAGAACAAAATATGCAAGGGAAAAAAAAACCAAGAGTATTAATTTAAAGAATTTCTCTTAGAAAAACTCTGATGAAAATTGTAGTGCTTGTGTAAAGATGGCAATATTTGAGCAATCCTGTCTGCTATTGTCAGCATCCCCAAGTAGTATAGTTCCTTCTGTGGAACAGCAATAGATATCCACGGATGTCATTCACATATATCAATGTAAAGTGCTTTTGAATTTGGAGGTGACAAATCCTCCTTTTTAAGTACTATGAATTGAAAGACTGTCCCCCAACATATCTGATAAATACTAAAGGATTTTTCCTAAAAAATCAAAGAGTAAAACAGAACCTTCAGATAACTGATAGCAAAGCATATATATGATGCTTATTAATCATATGTGAAGCCATGTTCTTTCCATGCAGGGCAATTACCTCTCGGTCTGCATATTGGTATGACAGGAAAAACAGCTTTTAATTTACAAATCAATAATCATAAAAATTAATAAATGGTTTTGCTACAAGTAGCATAAATCTCTCTCTTAGCTTTTTCTTGCTTCAGATTTTTTCTCAAATTCTCTGTTGAAGTATTTGATTGCTTTTTGCTATAAATAGATATGACTTTTGAATTAGATTTTGCAGTGAATCCCATCTTCGGAGCTTGTGTTGATTGAACTGTTTACTACAGCAGTGTAATATAGCACAAGAATGCTGATTTCCAATCTAGTTGCTTGTTGGAAGACTGTGAAGAAGCCTTCTTGAGAAATCCAGAAGAAAAACCCCGGTTAATTTACCACAGAAAGGAGGATGGCAGAGTCAGTTCAGTCTCAGTGCAACAGTTAATTGAGCAAATTTCTTACGTGAACAAAGCAAAGGTATGGCATTTAAAATTGCTATAAACAACATTGTATGCTAATAGTCTTAGATTTTGGAAGAAATTGCATTGCACTCATTGCTCTGGATGCTCATTCTGTGAGCAGATCAATAAAGCTGAAATTTATGAATGTTATGAAATTTTCATTAGCAGGGGAAAAAAAAAAAGCCACTGAATTTTCACTGAAAAAAATGGCTATGCTATAACGTTAGAATTTCTTACCTGTGTGTAGGTATTTAAATGGCAAAGTTGTTTATCTGAAGTCCCTCTGTAGCCACTGAAGGAAATTAAGTGTACCTCCAGAGAGATTCCTGCTGCCTGAAAATCGAACAGTTATCATTTATTTTCCTCTACAGAGACAACGGTTGAGAACAGCTGAAACTAGATGCCCAGCTTTTAAAGTTCTTAGGCAAAGTGACTCTTACCTAAAGAAGGCAACAGAATGGAATTTAAATGTGTTCCAGAATGTTTTTGTTGGAAGTCCTAAATACTGTTCTCAGTTCAATTCAGAGTTGCCTCATGCTTTGCCATTTACTTTTTCAGATGATTGACCATGTTGGAGGTGTAGAGGAAGGAGCATATGAAATCTATAATTGTGTGGAAAAAATAATTAAACAGGTAAAGTAGGTGATGCATTTTAGCTTTTTATGTCTATGCTGATTTATGATCTTAAATTATGTCAGTGTGATTACTATGTGGTACTTAGATGTGATTCAAACTATCTCTTTGTTCTATCATTAATATCTGGCAAGCAAAGAAATGTGCAAGTGGAAAATAAAACCCCAAACTGAGCAGTTCTTTTATGGACAGAAGCACAGGACCATGGGAAAGGGTTCTGTTTATGGGCCTAAATTAGATTTTAATTTCTCTTTATCCATAGCATAGATACATCCTCTCCTTATTCTTGTGGTGAGTTGTTTCCACTATGAGATATTTAAAATCAATGTCTTGAGACCTGTGCATTCAGAGTTAACTTAGTTTCATCTAATTGCTTATTTATTTATGTTCTCTGCTGCCCTAAAAGGAAATGAACATATTGGTGTTAGTAGAGCCACACTCATATTGAGACTAACAGAAGATGTGCTTGCCCTCTACTTGCAGTTTTCTCCATGTAATTTCTTTTTACTTAGGATATATTGGGGTGTGAAATGCCAGAACTAGAAGGCAAGGATCTGGGTAATAAGGAAGACTCCACTGCTCCTGAAGAAGAAGTTTTTGGTGATGTATTGTGGGATGCACATGATGAACAAGAACAGATGGAAGCTTTTCAGCAGGCCTCTAATTCAACATGTGAGCTGGGATTTGAGAAAGTAAGTACATTATAAAGGTATATGGATGAAGAGAAAGTCATCACTCACTTCCATCCGTTGTTGGGCAAGATGCACTTCTACAGAAGAAGCTGTGTCTGAGAGCATCCTTGAGGCTATTACTCCTTACACTGGAAGAAGCCATATGTCTGATATTGATGGCATATTTCTTTTCTGGGAGAGATGCCAGTTGCTGTGTTGTTGAATGACACTGATGAAGAAGTAGTTGTTGTGCCTGCACTGGAAAAAAGCACTATAACAGTGCCAGAAGCAGAGTGCCCTCTTAGGCGTTGGTCATCAATAGAAAACACTCTGAATATCTATCTTTTCTTCTTTTTTTTTTTTTTGTTTTTGTATTTCTCTTTTATTTTTCCCCAAGCAAATCCAATCTCTTTCTTCACACTTGGAGATAGGTTGTTAGGAGATGGTTAATGAAAAGATTTCATCTCATCATGCAGCCGTAAAAGAAGAACAAAGGAAACTTTATAGTGGAAAGCTGCTGAATAGCTCAGTACTTACTCATTACTGGAAATAAATTTTTTAAAACATTTCAAGTTGCGAGTATCAGGAACAGTTATATGTTGGGAAGATATAATGAATGTAGGAAGATAAACATCAAAGTCATCACATAATGTGATGCAATACTTTATGTAGACAATGTAACATAAGCATGCAGTTTCTGTTTTTGTATTTAAATTCTTAGTACCCTTATTTTACTAGCACAACATATTATTTTCCTTCACCACTCATATGCTGGTAATGTTTTGGAGGATTGTACCATTTTTACTACATTCTAGAGCAATAGAATAATAGAACATTAAGGAAAAAATACTAATGTATATCTTAATGCACCTCATATTTTAAAGACAAACTATTTCTCCGAAGCAGGTGAAGGGTGTTTTGTTTTGGTTTATTTTTGTGATCTTCTACAAGATTTTTGGACATTCATGTGGTGAAAGAAAGCCTTCTCTTGTATGCTTCAGGTCTCAAAATAGTCATTCATGGCAGATGCCAACTTGGCAACCATATCCAGTGCAGTGGAGTAGTTTGGGGAAAGGGGGGGCAAGGAAGCCTGAACAAACACAGAACCCGGTTGCTTTACTATGGTAACACTGTTTCAGTTTATTAGCATTGAAGGTTCCATTTTAAATAGAGTTTTGAAGAAAGTGTTATTTAATTTTACACTTTTGAAAAAAGAGATAATAAATTCTGTGGTTTATTTCCTTGCAGTATTTATTTACATTTGTATTACATTGCATTTCAGTAGTTACTCCTTTACCTTAGTAAACCAGTACATGCATTTTGAATCTAAATGGTTTACAATACCAGGCAGTATATTTCTTCCTTAAACGGTGGAATATTTATAATGATTGCTTTTTTTTTTATAGTATTTTGAACGCCTAAATGACCTAGTAGCGGCACCAGCACCAATTCCACCGTTGCTTGTATCAGGAGGACCAGGCTCTGGGAAATCTCTTCTTCTATCAAAATGGTAGTTTAAATTTTTACTTTTTTTATTTGAATGAATTTTAACAAAAAAGTTCCCATTGCATTTCAAACATTGTGTCAGTCTAATAAAAGGTAAAATGGGGGCATTTACAAAGTGCTGAAGTTATTGAAGCATCCTGGAATGATTTCTGATATTTGAGTAGCTAATTTCGTCTGGACTGTCTTTAACATCTCCCTGACTCCAGTGGCAACACCTTACCATAAGGCATCACTTACATATCTGTCTTTGCACAGCATTACAATGTGGTTTTGATAGCTCAATAATGTTGCCCTTCTCTGATACACAAGAAGGGTCTGAAATAAGGAAGGAATCCTCATAAATTATCATAGATAGACCATAGAATTTTATGCTCACTTGTATGCTATGACAAAATTTTCTTTCATAAAATAAATTGATGGTGTCTTGGCTTTTTAAGAGCTTAGTGGCATGTGACTATTCAGTGCCCCGAAGGGCACTTGCTAATTGCTATCCCTACTAGGGAGAGCAAAAATGGAATCTGACATTAAAAGTTCACTTATAGCTCAGGAAATGTCTATCCTGTTTTGTAAGTTAAACATGGAACACGTGTAGCTATGATACTCTATCTCCTTTGGCAAAACTGATGCTTTTTGTTTGAGGTCTATTGGCAAAACTGATGCTTTTTGTTTGAGGTCTATTTGCAAAATTATAGTCTGTTGAGTCTTTTTTTTTTCTTTTTCTTCTCTTCTTTCATTAGGATTCAATTACAGCAGAAGCATTCACCAAACGCTCTAATTCTTTACCACTTTGTTGGGAGGCCCATGTCTACTAGTTCAGAATCTGCCTTGATAATTAAACGCCTTACTCTAAAGGTAATGCTGTAGTACCTCCCCTGCATCACATCTTTCTTTGGAAACTGCCAGTGCGTATATGTCAAAAGATAACATTTTCTACAAAGTTTTCAACATCAGTGAAAAGTAATACAAATGTAATAGAAAAGCATTCAAGTTCAGATTGGACAGGGCTCTGGGAAACGTGATCTCATTGAAGATGTCCCTGCTCATTGCAGGGGGTCGGACTAGGTGGACTTTAAAGCTCCTTCCAATCCAAACTGTTCTATAAGTCTATGAAAAGTAAGGCATTACAGAATGAGGGGAATCTGATCCTATACACTTACTGTAGTTAAATAGCATCCCTGGATATTCATAATAGGTTAGCATTAGCTGTTACGTTTCCAGTGACCTATATTGATGACTTATAAAATCATATAAACTCCTTCCAAAATTCCCTGCCATGTGGCCAGTGAGAGAGGCAGGTGGTACCTCTTGTGTCTATGTGCCTAGAAACCTGAGGCTGTACTGACCACTTGACACCATGTTGTTCCTAGACTAGGCTCTCTCCTATGTTAATTTATTTTTAATTGTGTGCTAAATATGTGGGGAATAAGCAAGGATCATTTTTGTGCCAGGGTCTGAACTTGCTTTTTTCATCACAGAGTGGCACTAAGGGCCTTACAGTACTAAAACCTGTTGAAAAATGAAATTAGTTGTGCTATCCTTGCAATTTTCTCATCCATCTTAGATATTTGCGTTTAACCTGTGCAACTTCAAGTCCTTTAAGTCTCCAAATTTCTTGTCCATTGTGTAAACTGAGGTTATGTCTCTAGAATTTACACATTGAGTTCAAGAAATATTCTTTGTTCTGCATGTGCCAGCTTTCTGCATATACTAGAAGGAAAGAACTCTCTGTGAACTTGACTAGAAAAATTGCCTCTAAATCACACGGGGGTTTTTTGGGGAGGAAGGGTAAGGTGTGGAGGGGGGAACTGTAGTTTTTTTCCTTTTTGTATCTATAGGACTTCTTTCAACTATCCTAGCTGATTTTTAAGGTAGAACTTCTTGTACGTGTTTATAATTCTGCAGCTTATGCAACACTCTTGGTTAGTATCACCTCTGACTTTCGATCCAGCTAAACTTCTGGAAGAGTTTCCCCGCTGGCTGGAAAAACTTTCTGCGCGACATCAAGGCAGCATTATTATAATTATTGACTCTATTGACCAAATACAGGTATGTTTTCAAATTCTTTGCCATTTGTCAGTCTAAAGGGAATCTTGACTGTTGTAATAGGTTCAGCCATAGGTATGTAACAAAAATATTAGTGTTTGCTTTGCTCTGAAGAGAACATATAGAAAACGGGTTTGTAAAAAGTCCAATTGAGTTATTTTTGTAGATTTTTTTTGGGTTGTTTTGGTTTTTTTCTTCTAAATTTTACCTTAACAGCCTTATTTTTGAGCAGTCTGGTTACATTACTTATCCAAAGATTCAAGGCTCTGAGCTGACTTATTGGGCATGTAAATAGCCTGGTTTTTTTGAGGTGAATATTTCAACGATAGTATTCTATCTGGTCTGTTTAGTGTACAGTTGTGCTGATACATATAAATGGATCATTTAGTACTTTCTAGAGGACTAGATCATGAAAGATTTCAAAGGACACTGGAGAATTTAAGGCTCCTTTCATTGAGTTGAACAGTTAATGAAATATAGCAACTTCTGGCATTGTTTTGAACAACCTCTGTGTTAAGAAATGAAATTTTTTTTTAAGCAAGCTGAGAAGCACATGAAGTGGTTGATAGATCCACTGCCAGTGAACGTGAGAGTGATTGTATCAGTGAATGTAGAAACGTGTCCGCAGGCTTGGAGGTATGTTATATTTCTGTGATGTGTCAAAGTATCCTGGCTTAGAATTATTATTTTAAATTGCAGTTACTCATTGAAGAGCAGATAGATTTGTCAAGATGTGCAGATTTAATAGGATAAGATTTTGCAACACATGAGGAAAATGAAAACTTCTCTATTGTAGCTGCAATGACAGATTTTAGCTGTTGGAAAACGAGATTTTTGTTTTACTGTGATGGATCTATCCACATGACCATATGAAAGATGATATTAAATGCAGGCAGCTGCACATCAAGAGCTACAGTACCATGATGTAGATTCAGGATAAGGCGAAAAGTGGAAATTTGACTTCAGGTGACTAGAATTTCATAGTAGCAGGGAACAGCTTCAATTACTGCTTTGATATAAATCTTTAAAAAGCTCTGGAACTCTGATGTCTTTTTTTCCCCTTTTGTGTGCTATTTAATAAGGTTTGAATATGACTTTGTTCTCTCTTACCAAAGGTTATGGCCCACTCTTCATCTCGATCCACTGAATTCCAAAGATGTTAAATCTCTCATTAGTGCAGAATGTAACTCTGCAAATGTTAAATTGACTAAAGAGCAGGTATGTCTGTTGCAGTTTTTCTAAAACACCTTACTCTAGTATAACTTTTAATGAAAACATGGAAAGATGAAATAAGCCCAGCTGCCAAAAGAAAGAATTATATTTGGCTAACTAAATGTGATTGCTCAAGATGGCGTGGAGTATTTTTACCCCATGTCTCATAGCACTAAAACACAGATGGAACAACATAAATTTTTAACACAAAAACTGTGCAGTTGCATATACTGATGTAAATGTGTTATTTTATTTTAGAATACCAGACGTTTTAATTATGCTTTAATTAATTATTATTGCATAATACTGTAACAATGATTGGCAGAGTGGGAAAAACAATATTTTACCTTTGTCTTTGAAACTGATTCTGTAAGGTAAACCTTGAGAGATAATGTTAGATCCTAACTCTTCATCTTAAATTCAAATGGGAATTTTCACTCATCTGCTCCTATAGCTAGTGTGCAGTATTTTGTGCACTACTTAGCATGTTATAGTCTTCATATGTTACAAATAGAAGAGTATCTAGAATTTTTGTTTTCTTATCAAACAGTGAACGTTTTATTTGTATGGTTAGTTTCATCTCAGTTCACAGATTTTATTTAAAATGTTTTAGGAGAAGAAGCTTGAGAGACATTGTCGTTCCGCCACAACTTGCAATGCTTTGTATGTCACTCTCTTGGGCAAAACCATTGCGTGGTAAGTTGAGGTGTTTATGCTCATCACTAGATTAGAGAAGACTTTAAGTAGATTAGCCTTTTGAAATACTTTTATTTAACATAGAATGAATCTTGTTAAGAAAAAATGGAGAAGTTCTCCCCCTTCACTGACTGTGAATGCAACAGAAATCAGAGAGAGTATACAGTCACCAGTTTGATACTAAGTGAATCCAGATAGTTGTATCTATTTGTTTTCAGCTCTTCTATTTCTATTTTGCTTTAATTTGTTCTTCTTTCTGGGTGTATCAATTGCTTCAGTGCTTTTTAAATGTATTTGGAGAATGTTGGTATTGTGTTGTTGAATGGTTAAATTCAGGAGTGTTATATTTACTGATGTACCAGAGAGCTTGCCCCATAGATTTTTAAGGCTACAAGGATGTTCAGCAACTGTTTAGTGTAACATCCTGCATATGGTCCTTAGCCTTATAATTCCTGCTGTGGAGAAAATTAATCTTCCCTGTTGTGCAAGAGAATACCTAATAAGTGCATTGGCTTATTATTAACCTTGACTTCATCTTGTTGAGAAAGATGCATTTTTAGTTAAGAGACTCCCAGAAGATGATATAGTAATTGGTAATTTACTCCGGGTGACTGATTTCATTATTTTTGTTCACATTTTATGTTCTAGAAGACTTAATTGCTCCTGAAAACATGCTTTGTAAATGCATTAAATGAAGTAGCAGCATGTGGTTTTATCTTTATCCATCCTGATGTTCTTACTTGTACTCCTGCTGGAGAAAAGAACACTGCAGTGCAGGTTTTTTAATAAAACTGTTGCAGCTATTTAGAAAAATCAGGCAATATGACACAAATTGGCTTGGAAGAACTCACCTCTTCTTTGTTTAAATCTCACCAGGTGCTGTGCACCTTTTGAACCCAGTAGGAATCCAGAGAATATTTGAGATAGAGCTCTGCAGCGATTTCAAATCAATCTTACTCAGCCAAATTTAATATGCTAAACCTTACCCTTTTTGTCCTTCTGCTCAGTGTTGGAAATACAGGAAATATTGATGAGATTCTTCAGCAGTGTTGCCAGTGTCAAGACACAGTGTCACTGTACAGGCTTGTTCTGAGATCAATTCAGGAATCATTGCAGAGTGATAAAGAGAAAGGTCTTTTGAGAGAGGTAAGCAGAGAGTGCATCACTATTTCTACAGGTAATGAATACTCTTTCCTGAACGGGGTTTTTCTTAACTTAAAAGTAAATACAAATTTATATTAGTTCATATGTATGATTCATAGATTATTGTGTATTATTAGTATAGAAGAGACAATTTAATTAATGTAATTACATCTGTTGCATAAATATAGAATTTGGTACTTTATATATTAGAATATTAAACCATTAACACTGAGGACTGTTCTTTGAGAAGAGGGAAAGGGCTTGTATAGGCAGGGTTTTTTCCTTTGGCTATAAAGTTATCACAATAATAAACAGTATTTTTCTTGACATTTCAGTGTAACTAAGCTCTCCAGCAAGTATTGCTAACCATGTGAAATCTTGTTTTCTGCTTTATGTAGATACTGTGTGTCATTGGTGTCAGCCACAATGGGGTGAGTGAGTCAGAGCTGATGGAGCTTTATCCTGAGCTGACTTCTGCAGTGCTGGCCTCACTCCTTCACAGCCTGCACAAAATGTGTCTGCTGACATACGGCTGTGGTTTGTTGAAGTTTCAGCATCTCCAGGTAAAGTTTGTAATTCTAAACATGTGCAAGTGAAGCTCCAACCCCTGCTTTTTAGATAAGTTCTGCTGTTAGCTAGGTAGGCCTTGAAATGTTCATGTTTGCTCATCCATTCTCCTTAACATCTGGTCTGATTTAGAAACACTTTGAAAACTACCAGAGCTTTGATACCAGTATTGTTGAAAATCTGGCCTTTCAAACCTTCATAAATTTCTGATCTATTAGTTGCTATCTTCATGTGTCCTAGAAAACATTGGCTTCCCAAAAAAAACCAACAAGAATTGAAAGAGCAGGGAATATTGCCTGAATAACCAGAGCTGTGGTCTAATATAAGACAATTTGTTTGTAGTGCCTTTGTTGTTGAAAGAGTTTCAGTTCTACAACATGATATGTGTTTCATCTTGCATAACACCCTGTGTATCATCAGCACTTAAACAAATTAAATGCATTCTCTTTCCTTTAATTATACTCTCTTTCAGGCTTGGGAGATGGTGAAACTAGAGTATATGGAAGCAGGTGAAAATGTTATTTCTGCCTATAGACAAAAACTAGTGGAATATTTCACCATGCAGTTAAGGTAGGTCAGAATTCTTCAAGAAGTGCTAAATTGCAGATTTCATGCCTCATAGATATTTTTGTTTTCTTCATATACCTTCTTAGAGTTTAGCAAATTATTATGGCAAAATAACTGTGCAAAATTGTCAGTTTAGAAGTTTATTTACTGATATGTTGCTTTTTAATCTTGGAAAAGAATGAGGTCTGTGAAGGGGAATGGACCTATGATAAAGTGATTGTGGGAAAATGCAGGGCATGAATTTATACCATATCTGTTATTTTGTGGCCTCCAACCCCCCCATGGATTTTTAACTCCCAGTAAATGCTAGGAAATTTGAGTTTGCTTGGGACTTGAAGCAGAAAACCACTTGTGTTCAGCAAGGAATTAGCACATAGATAGGAGGAGGTCCAGTAGGACAACTGAACATCTCCAAGTTCATATCCAGCTTGAAAACTGATTTGCATTTACATCCTGAGTTAGTGTGTCCCAGCTGTGGGCTGCTGTTTATTGCTTCTCCAAGCATCCACCATTGGGTAGCAAGAAGCCAAGACGGCCACAGTGTGCCAGACAAAGGAGGCACAAAGGGACAGTAGGCTGCTGCAAGGCTGCAGTCCTGCTGGCAGGCACAGGTTAGCCCATATGGGATGGAGAAGCAGCTTCCTGTGGAGTGCCTGGGGGTTCCAGTGCCTTCTGAGGTGAAATTAAAATGAACATGTAAGAAAATGGAGTACATAGGTCTTACAGTAATCTGTCTGTTCAGACATTCAGGTATGGAAATTGTATGCTCGCCTAGTTTTCACATCAAATTGACAAGTTGTTAAGCCTGTCAGAGTTTTAATTTTCATTTGTTTTTCTTTCAATAGTCAGGACCGAGTGACTTGGAGAAGTGCAGATGAACTTCCATGGCTCTTCCAACAGCAGGGTGATAAGCAAAAGCTACACAAGTGTCTTTTGAATCTCTTTGTGTCCCAAAACCTTTACAAAAGGTACAAAGGTAGCAACTGCTTTGGCCATTATAAACATTTCAAAGTAATTTTTTGTCAATATAAATCAGAAAGTCACAAATTGAAATACGTAAATAGTAGAGGCTGAAGTGCTAAATGCTGTTTCCATATAAATAATGTATTTTTTCTATTCTGTTACACACTGGGGGGTGGTAAAGGAATAAATACTGCTGTTGAATAGCGTTAGTCTCCGTGGATTGTCTGTGTAGATGCTGTAGCATAACAACAAAATTTGTGCATATAGGCCTTTTTTCCTAAGCTAGCATCAGTCTGAATAGAGGGGTATCAGAGATAAGATTCTTTTCCTTGTTAAAACAGGGGACATTTTGCAGAATTGCTGAGTTACTGGCAGCTGGTTGGGAAAGATAAGAGCTCTATGGCAGCTGAGTATTTTGACTCGCTGAAAGAATATGAAAAAAGCAGTGAGGGAGAGGAAAGTATGATCTGCCTGGCTGATCTTTATGAGACCCTGGGACGGTTTCTTAAGGACCTAGGTCTTCTGAGTCAGGTAAGTACATTTAGAGATCGTTGTAACAGCAAAAAGGCAAATTAAGCAGAGCTCAGTGCGTGCTTTCTATTGCAGTAGTTAAGTTACTGTAGCTTAGAGGATGCTGCCTGCTGCCCTGACGCTCTGGACTTGGCTGTTACAGGCTGTAGCTCCTCTGCAGCGCTCTCTGGAGATTCGAGAGACCGCGCTGGATCCAGACCACCCAAGGGTGGCACAGTCACTGCACCAGCTGGCAGGAGTGTATGTTCAGTGGAAGAAGTTTGGAAATGCTGAACAGCTGTATAAACAGGCACTGGAAATCTCTGAAAATGCTTATGGAGCTGAACACCCTCGAGTGGCCCGTGAACTTGACGCACTTGCAACCTTGTACCAAAAGCAGAACAAGTAAGCCTAATTATTTGTTACTAATTACTAATTACTGCTGGGGTTTTTTATGTGGAGGTAGTACAAAAAAAAAAAAATAACCAGCAAAGGTTTCTGTCCTGAAGCCAGAATTTTTCTTTGGTTCTTTTTTTGAGTTTCTTATGTTCCAATGCAACCATGAGCATCACCTCTTTATTCTTGTAGCAACACCTAGGAGGGGCAACTTTTGGGCTTAGTTTAACAAAAAACTTGTAGAGATAAAGGAGGAACATGGTCTGCCTCTAAGCATTTTGTAAATTTTATTTTTGAAAAAAAGTGGGATTATTTTCAAGAGTGTTAAATTTTCAAATCTGTACACCTAAGTAACTTAGAATCTTTCCAGCATACTTATTGATGCTACATTTGACATTCTTCTCACACTAAAAATAACTGCTTTCAGATATGAACAAGCTGAACAACTGAGGAAAAAGTCCTTCAAAATACGCCAAAAAGCAGCAAGGCAGAAAGGCAGTCTGGTAAGAAAGTGCTTGATATTTACAAAGATGTGCAGGGCATGTTACAGCTGTGCTAAAGAGATGATAAATTGTGTCTGCAGAGCTGACAGTGCTCCAGGACTTTTGATAATTGTGAGCATAGGTAGTGAAGTACCTTAGCAGCAGCTTTGGTAACTGCCCTTTCAACTCTGCTGGAAGTGGAGATGTATCAATACATCTGGAATGGAGTTGAGAGAAGTGGAAAAGAAAGAAGTGGATATGTAGGTTTCAGAGGTGCAGAATTACAGCTGATATGATTGTGTGTCAAAGCGACAATGGAAAAAGGTATTCTCCAGGATAGCTGAGACATTTATCCTACTAGTGAACACAGTGCTTACTGCAGTGGAAGATCCCAGTAAAAATATAGGTAACATACAGAGTTTTTCCCTGTTTTCTTCTGTGTTATTTTTCAGCTACAGGGTTTCTCTTGTAATTTTTGAGCTAAGGGTTTATCATGTAATGCCTGTACTGTAAGAGTTCAGCTAACACTTCCAGAGCTCATGTTGTAGCTCTAATGAAAGTAGTAAAAAAACATAAACATACTGCTATTTCCACAGTGATTAAATAAGAATTAATTTGGTTCATGAAGATTTGGTCTATTTCTGTAATGAGTTCTGCTGCAAAAATATTTTTATCAAGACTGCAAAGATCAAAAATAGGCAGAGTGTGTCAAAACGGCTGCACTTTTTACTTTGATTTATTTTTCTTCTAAGCATTAACTTGTCTGCCCATTTTAAGAAGAGTGATGTGGAGCCTTGAGTAATATTTTATATGTGTTTGTATGTGGTGTTTAAGATTGGAGATTATATTGATTTTAAGTTTTGAGTTTATAAACCTAAGAATTTGATCTGAATTGGTTATTTGAACTATGGAGTTTAAGCAAATTAGCATGTCTGATACAGGGAGAGTGGTGTGACAGCACAGTAACTTGAATTGCCTGGAAATGTTCACCGAAATTTCACATTTCTTATGCAATTTGCTTCTAGATTGTAAGCGTTTGCCATATAGCTCAAAAATAGAACTTAAGGAGGATTATTGCGCTCCTATGGCACCAAATTAAGTCTTTTGGTTTTCTGTCTGTAGTGTTAAACTGTAAAAGTACTGGTGACTGGCTTACATTACCTTCTCTTTGCTGTAGTGTGGCTTTGCTCTCCTGCGCCAAAGAGCCCTGCAGCTGGAAGAGCTCACGTTAGGCAAGGATACACCAGATAATGCTCGAACCCTTAACGAGCTTGGAGTCCTCTACTACCTGCAGAATAATCTTGAGTAAGTTGTACTGATTGTACACATCCACTGAAGTGTTCTCAGATGTCTGAATGGAGGCAGAGCATGGAGATCTAGCATTAAATGCACATACATGATCAAATGCTTGTTATAGCACAGTCCCGTATTCATTCTACTGGTTTTTGTTCACTGTGAAATTCACTCCTATTTTCTGTTTGGTGGTGTTGGCATATGGGTATTTACCAAGTCAGTGCACTTCCTGCATTCAGAATTGATGTCCCACAGTCAACCAGCCTTTGTTGCAAATACCAGTTCTCTCTCAAATTTGTGCCTCCTCTCCTCAGCTTCATTATTTTGTGACTCTCTCCTTTGCAGTGTTCATCTTTGAACAGCAGGATTGTTGTTTTTCTCTGACAGTATTACAAGAAGTCATGACCTAAATATTCATTGTGCTTGTAATCCTTCAGCTTTTACCCAGATGTCCTGCTTAAAGCCAAAAAGGGCCAGAACAGCACAAAGGTGTTCTAAAAGCAGACAGGGATAAGCAGGGGTGTTGAAGAAGGGGAATAAAAGGTGCAAGACAGTTCTGATTGTATGTTTAGCCACTCTTCACATCAATTTCTTCAGCTGACAGAGGAATCTAAACTGTGTGTTGTTGTGAGGGAATTGTAAAGTCACCTAAATCCCACTCTACTGAACTGAGTCTTTTCAGAGAAGAACAAAAGTGCTCAGCAAAAAAGCACAGAGTGAGTTCTGGAAGTATTTTTACTTCCAGTTCTTCCTGTACCTGATGTTTAAGGCACCTGTAGCTTTTGGGTAATTACAGAAGTATATCATTACTTAGGATCTGCATACAGAATCACAGTCTCTGCAATGAAGGATTTGATTTTTAACAGTTGTTGGACATGTGGAGTTTTCATCAGTTTACCCTCATGAAGTGACTGATTATAGAGAAGCAATATCTTATCTAATCTCATACAAGATTGTTTAATATTCTATGTTATTCATATGTAGTTCCTGTTAAACACAAGCTACTTCAAGAGTAACTGTATCTCCACTATTTCATAGGTGAGAAAAGATATAAACTTTGTCCTAGTGGAGGTTTAAGGAACTTTTCAAAATCGGTATCTCTGCTCTGAACTAGCAAGTCCAAGACTTCATGTAGTTAAAATTAAATCAGTGGCAGAAGGGTATGTCACTTAATGAATAGTTATTTATCACATCATCCTCCAGCCCTTGCATAGAGTGAACACCTTTTGATACTTGTCTAAGAGCTCCAGAATTGAACCTACAGTTCTGTGTATAAATGGTCTTTGTTTTCTGATGTGGAATGGATTTTTCCAATTTTCTAAGCTGACCTCTTGAGAGCATGACAGAGTTTGTGTGGATGTCATGATGAGGCGCTGCCTAGTAATAATGGATGCTATTGGTCTTATGGGGGATCACTTGTAGTTTTGACAGAGGAGGTGCTGTAAAGCTGTAATGAAATAGTAGTACCCTACTGTAGTGAGACAAAACGTGCCCTTTGCTCCAGTGGAGGCATTACACAGAGTTGTCTACTTTGTCAGTTCTGAACAGATTCTACTATGAGTTTCCAAGGCTGAGTTTGTTGTTTCAAACAGGCACTTCAGCCCATACAGGTGTTACCGGATTTAAAATATTGATGAACAAATCTGTTGTGTAGGACAGCGGAGCTTTTCCTGAAGCGCTCCTTGGAAATGCGGGAGCGAGTGCTGGGATCCGACCACCCAGACTGTGCGCAGTCTCTGAACAACCTGGCAGCCCTGTACAACGAGAAGAAGCACCATGACAAGGCTGAGGAGCTCTATGAGAAAGCTTTGGACATCAGGAGGAGAGCCTTGGCTCCAGATCATCCCTCCTTGGCTTATACAGTGAAACACCTGGCAGTGCTGTACAAAAAGATGGTGAGCACAAGCCTGTTACCTCTTCTGATCACCTAAATTAACTGCAATGTCTTTGTCTTAATGGAAAAATCATGGTTTAGGGTGTAGGAATAGTTCTTTTTACACAATGGCCTCTAACTTTACAGTCAGTTTAAGGGTAACTTGAAGGCTTATGAGGGAGATCGTACTTCACAAATAAACTTTCTGACTGAGCCACCTTCAGCTTATGTTGACTCAGTGAAAGATGAGCATTACTCCTATGCAAAATGCACTATGAGGAATAAACATTAACAGTAGAATCAACTTCTGCATTTCATGATTTCAAATTGTTTTATGAATATTTGTGTTTTTAGATGGTTGTTCTAACCATTTGGTATTATTAGTGTAATAGCGATACACTGTTTCCAACAGTTGAACCAAGATCAAATTCAGTGGGTTATAAGAATTTTTTTTTCATTTTATATTTTCATATTTTACTGTTTTTCAAAAAGACCTTGAAGATAATCTCTTGGATCAAATTTGCTCATGTTTTTGCTAAATAATTCTTACCTGCTGTTGTGTGCATTAAATGATTTTGGGTCACGTTATTTTCTCCTTACTTCAGCTTCTAATTTTCGTGCTGTTAGAAGCTGCAAAACCACTCAATACTTGCATCAAAAACCTATTTTCCAGTTTGGAGGAGCACAAATTAAAAGTCAGTGGAGAAAATTATTTTGATAAAAGTACAACTGAAAATTCTTTTTACAGCCTTCTCAGTGAGACACTTGTGGGGAAAAAATAAATTAAGAAAGGAAGAAATAGACCTAGCTGAGAATGACACTATAACTGGGAGTTGAATATGCCCAGTATTTTGGAAAATAAGGTTCTAATAAATATTAATGATAAACAATCTACAGAATATACCTATTAATTAACCAAAGTTAACCCCTTATTCTAGAAGCAGTTAGATCTTCTCCAAGGCTTTTGTTTAAAATAGGTTTTACTGTTACCATCTTGATACAAGAGAAGTGAATAATTTTTTGCCCTGTTATTTCTAGGGGAAGCTTGACAAGGCTGTTCCTCTGTATGAGCTAGCAGTTGAAATTCGACAGAAGTCATTTGGCCCAAAACACCCGAGTGTAGCAACTGCTCTGGTAAACCTGGCTGTCCTTTACTGTCAGATGGTAAGTTTTTCATGCCTAATGTTTATTTTTCCTGTCTTGGGCTTTTTTATGATTTGTACCTAAATGAAACAAAAGAAACTTGATTGTTTTGAAAAGGGAAATTTCTTATAGTACTTGCAAATTCTTGGGTTCCATTTTAAACACTGAAAGCATATTTGGCAAGGAAAATGTATGCAGGGAAAAGACAATTACTGTGACTGGTAGGCACCACATTGCATCTAGGATGTATTGATACTATGTTGGCAAAAAAAAGCCAATGTAATACACATCTGTAACAAACAAATACACATCTGTAACAAAGAAACTTTCTGCTACCCAAAGAAAAAGCAGATTGAAGCTTTGCCTCTCTATGAACGTGCACTAAAGATTTATGAAGACAGCTTTGGCCACATGCATCCTCGTGTGGGGGAAACGCTGAAAAACTTGGCTGTGCTAAGGTAAGATTATATGCTTCAACCCTATAAATGCAAATTACTGCATGAAACAAAACATCTAGGTTTGTGTACTTTCTAGGAAAGTAGAGAGTTTTAAGTACACTACATTGATAGTATGGTGTATATTTCAATTTAAATTAATTGAGAGACTTGTTTTGTTTGCTTGTTTCAACTTTGTTTTACTCTTTTCCAAAGCTATGAAAGGGGAGACTTTGAGAAGGCAGCTGAACTTTACAAGAGAGCTATGGAAATAAAAGAAGCAGAGACTTTGTTGATAGGTGGAAAAGCAACTTCTCGACACTCATCAAGTGGAGACACATTCAGCTTAAAAAGTGCATTATCACCAAATGCTTTCCTGGAACATGGACTAAGGTGATACAAACCTGCTCCAGGAAAAGGCAGTCTCCATTGATATTTTCAAGTAGACAGAAAATTACTTAGACAAATCTATTCTTCCAAGGATTACCTACTGTTTTGAGACTGACACCTGTCTTCATGAATGGCATGGAAACAAATGTTTCAGCTTCAAATCCTTCTGCCTTAACTTTGCAGATTGTGGTACGAAATGAGCTTCTTTCATTGTACATGGGTACACATATTAGTTACTAGCTCAAGTTGTAGCTAATACCAAAAACGTGGACTTGGTGCCTCAGCCTAAGTGTCAGGATTACAACAAATTAGGCTGAACCACTTGTATAAACTCTAAGGGGCAGTTCTTATTTCTGTGTTGTAATAGCATGGCTTAGAGGATTTGTGTATTTTTGTTTCATCAATCCTTCCTGCCTTTTTACTAGCCTTTAAAGTTGTTTCTGAAGAAACAGTAATTTTGGAAAATCTTTGAAAATAGTGTTTAACCTGAAGTTTTACCTCCAGGGTTATTTCAGCCTTAAGCAAACTTTCATTCAAAGAACTTGTGCAAAATTAATTGGTTTCCTTGGGAAACTAGGGTATCTAAATATATCATCATCTACAGTTAAAGCTGTTGTGAGATTCCATTCTGTTCAATAAAAATACTTCCAGTGAGGAATCAGAATGAAGATGATTATGGCCAGACTTCCTGTTCTTAAACCTTTAGCAATACTTTCACTGTTTAATCTTACTGAGTCCCTTAAAATACAAGAATGTTTGTATTAGCTGGGAAAACCTAGTGATGCAAAATAGTTTGCCATCAGATAAAGAAATGTTAATCAAATCTACCTGTCTGTTGTATTTCTTAACACCTAAGTCATCTGGAAGAATCAGTCTGAGTTCTGTTCTCATTCAGTCCATAAATGCATGCATCGATTTAAATACATATTAAAAAAAGAGTTTTTACAAAAAAAATGAATGTAAGTGAAAAATTAATTGAAACCCTACTGTAATATTTCAGAGGCAACTAATGTAAAGATTAATTTGATCCAGTTTGAAAAATGCAAATGGCCTTCACTTCAAAGGAGTACTTACTTTCCACTGTGTTTTTTTTATTTTAGAGTAGAATTGAATATTACTCATTTCAGAACTTGTTCTGATTAGGAGGAATTTAATATTTTGGTAATGCAGTAACTTGGCAAAAGAAAAGGTATATAAAACTGACAGCACAAATATACAACACAAATTTGATTTTTAAGATTAAGGTTTAGTTGAAAAAAAAATCAAAAATAGTTCCTGAAAGTGTTAGGATAGAGCACTGACACTCTCAATATTACTTTCTAATAGCTCTCTGGATGTTTTCCTCTTATTACTCTTACATCCTTAGAAAATGGGTTTGTAAGCAAAGCAAGAGTTTTACCACTCTATTTCAGCCACCTTGAAAAGTTTTGAAAATTGGAAAGTTTTTGCAGGTTGTCATCAACTAAGAGAGGCAAAAGGAAAAACAAACACACATGCAAAAAAATCCCAAACCAAAATAACCGTCCAAAAAACCCCCAAAACCTCAACCTACTCAGCTTCTTTGTGTTTGTTGCCTGATATTCTTAGGCCTGGTAATTCTCTCCTCTAAAGAATTAGCAGCTGTCTGGTCTAGTTTGTCCTCTCTGTTTGATTTTAACATGTCCAGTGATACGTCTTCCTCACCTAAATAGTTTTTGTTATTGTTGCTAGCTTGAATAAGAAGCTGCTTTCTAGATCCTCACTGTTACTGTTGCTGAACTGTTACTATCCTTCCATTGACCGACTTCTCTCCAACTTCCTCATAGGTTGCAGGGTTGGTTTTGGAGTAAGAAAAAAAATAAAAAATTGGTCCCTAAAAAGTAGCAGATCCCAACCATCCATTGTCATTTAGCTAAGATGGTGAGGAATCCATGTGCCTACCCTGTGAACCCAAAGAAAGTTTATGAGACACCTTCCACGGAGTTGTACCTCATGGACAGCAAAGAAAAGTCATTTGTATATATGGGGCAAGCCAGATAATACTGCTATGTAGGAGAGCTCCAGCTCAAAGCAGAGGGTCACCAGTTTCAATGGAGATTTAATTACATTGTTAGAATATCAGCATCTTAATAACATTCATGAGACACTGTAAAAACTGAACACTTCTTTTATAAGATTGCCAAATAAACAAAGCTGAACTCAGTCATGGCAATGTGCTTTGATTTGTTGGTTCATAACCAAGGAAGCATTAAATTTTCCATTATGTTTTACAGTGAGAGTACATTATACTTGTGTAATGTACTATTCTTTTAATTTAAAAAAAAATCCTTAAATGCTGGTTCTTTGGATGCTGTTTATTTTAAAATAATTTTAACCATTGACACATACAATCATCTTTAATTTATTTTCTGATTATTTCAAATTCTTCTTGTATATACAAGTTGAGAGTCTAAAAGTAACAAGAGAACCATTTTGTGTACTCTCTAACACAACATACAAAAGTGTATTAATTCCCTCATAAAAGTGTACTTGAAGTTGCCTCTCCTAAAGCTGTCAATCCTGTGATAGCAGTCATGTCAGCCAAATCGTTAAGAGTCAGGAATAACTGAGCTGTTGTGGAAATGGGTCAGCCATTTGCCTCAGGATCTCCAGAGCCAGCTGTGTGCCTGACTTTTATTGTTCCCAAGAGAAAGGTGAAAGTCACAGAGAAATGTAAGTAACACGTAAATTGACATTGGATCAAGCTAACGTGACTTAGTGACACAGATTCAAGTATCTACCTTTTTAATGGTCTCATTATTCTATTTCCTATCTTTCTTTACAGTTCATTTCTAAAACCTGGTTTCTCCAAAACAGAACTCAATCCAAAAAAGCCACTTTGATTTTACAGTATAATGCCCCATACTCAAAACTAACCCAAAATCTCCCCCACTGGTTTCAGAGATGATTTTTATGTGTATAATATAATTTAATGTCAGCTGTGGAGGAGACTGATTTTGAAGTTTGTAACCCTTGCTCAGAAAAGAAACTTTTTTTTAACTAATTATAACTAGGTAATCATTCAGCTGCCCTAAGAAACAGAAACACCACCACGATATTGCTGTCTCTTTACACATTAGTGGGATACTATTACTGCCATTGACAGCTGGCTCTGTGTTGGCTGCATCACGCTGTGGAAAAGCTTTTTGAAGAGCCCAACTTGGAAATATTTGTATTATACTGCCAAGGCTGAAATTTACCTTTCTAAGCCAAGCTGAAAGAATTACCAGGTTATGGATCACATGCCCACAGTAGTCAAAATATTTGAAACTGATCCTTCCAGCTCTGCAGGGTACTGGCACTCCAGGATGCAAGTATTTACAGGTCAGTTTAACATATGGCCATTTAAAAGGTTATATGACTGTACTAATGTCATTTACAATACAAATACAACAGGTGAGCTACTCCAATGATGATATTTGCAAAACTAAAAATGTAAAGCATCTAATTTTAGAAGACTTTCTATGCAAATTCAGACATATTCCTTAACACAGCCCATGTGATGGGGAGTGATTAGAATTACAGCTAAACTTTCAGTAACCAACAAAAATATAATATTTAGACTTTTGAAAAGGTAGACAAAATCTCCTGGTTCTTTCCAACGTTGCTCATAATTTTGTCATGAAAAGCATCTGCCAGGTAAAATAGTGGCATGTAACATAATAGTAACAAAAGACTTCACCTTCTTACAATATACTCAAAACATTATCACATATAAAACAGGCAGCTGTTTAAAGACAAGCAGTATTAAGACATCGATAAAGACAATTCCATCCCAGGGATATTTAAGGCAGATGAAAAGGCTTAGAGGTTCTCATTACTCAGAAAAAGTAGCCACAGCATGATCCATGCCAAGACTTTAGACCAGTGAACAACAACCAAGTAACTTGTACTTGGAAAATCAGGAGCAGCAACATGAGAAAGGCATTACCATCTGCCCTTCACCTACTCAGTCTGCTCCAGCAGATTTCATCTTTCCCCTTGTCCTATGTGCTATTCTCATCACATGATAGGGCATATAATGTGCTGTGCCTGCTTTTTTAGATTATCCATGTCCTTTTATTTGCCACTGAATATCTGGACACTAGCAATGCTGAGAAACTAAAATTTTCAGTAGCACAGTTCTGTTTGTTAATAAAGACATGATGGGAAAACAGAATATAAGCAAGGTAAGTCTGCGTCCTTCCTGCCCCTGTAACAGTTCTGTTCCATCAGAAAAGTAAAGGTAAGCTTCAATGGAGGTAAAGAAAAGAAAAAAGGCAAGAAGTCTGGTCTTCTCAAAATCCAATGTCCATCCAAACTCATGAAAGTTGTACTTAATATTTGTTTTTCTACATGTTTCTCATTTTGGCCATGAGTTCCTCTAGGCTTTCTTCAGACTCTGCTACTGTCTCCCCAGTTATTAAATTCTCTTCCTGTTAGGAACAGGAAGAAAAAGTTGTCAACAAAAAAAGTAAACAAAACCCCCCCAGATCAGCTTTATTGCTGTTACATCACACCATTTTCCTAGAACCAAGCAGTCAATTGAGAGATTAGGCCTAAGTGATTATAAGCTTCAATTGTAAACTGTTTTGACTAGGACTTAGAATGTTCTTAGTGCAATATATTCAGATTCTGTGTTCCCCAGGTATACTCATTGCTCTTTGACTACATACAGCTTTTACAAGATATGTGTGTTAAAAATTATTAGTCACCAAAATATCAACTGAGTAATTCACATTCGCTGTCCTTCCTCCAGCCCCCAAATGCATTCATTCCTATCATCTCAGAAGTACATTCACACTAACATCCACACTTAAAGAAATACTCTTCCTAGGAACACAAAACTGGACCATAAAAAGGAATAATCAAATGAACTGAGGTCAAGTTGCACTGGAATTGTTCAAGATGGAATTCTGTTTTAGGTTTAAAGGGTAACCAAACTGGCTGGTATTATAAATTTAATCTAAACAGTGTATTTCAAAAATTCATAAAGAATAAATACATTACCTTGTCTGGGATAGTATATGCTACACTAATTCCCTCAGGAAGCTCAGGTACTGGGCCAGATGCAGCCTTCAGCTCATCTTCTGAAATTTCTGATACTAATTCAATGCCTTTGCATTAAAAGGAAACAAGAACTCCATTAAAAGTTAGAAAGAAAATTCTTTCATTACCAAGTTATCACAGTAAGAGGAAAGCTGCAGCTACTTTCCCAAGACAGAATAACATTAAAGCAGAAACACCTTTGATTTCAACAACTTCATTCCATTATCAATACAAAATATTTTCCCTTTACAATATACGAAATAGTTCTATATAGGCAACTTAGGAAGCAGAATGGCATCTCCTCCTTATCTTTACCATTTAAACTTTACCATAAGGACACTTCTCCCAATTGTAAGATAAGATTATTTTCTATAGCATGTAATAAACAGAACATATATCTCCATTCTTAAAATGGTTATATAAAACACATTTACCATTCCTTAAGACAATTCCTTCTAATTTAAAACTCTCAGAAGAATGTAAAAATCCATGGGATGCCTTAGCACAGTGGTTATGGAAATGACAACTGCTCTTTAGTGTATTTAAAAGAAATACGCAGTTAATAGATCTTCTCATGTCTCTCTCATCTTCAGCCCATCTTCTGAGAAAGATTTTTACTCAAGCAGCAGTTACATTCTGAGCCCAAAACCTGCACATTGCACTAAAACCACATCAAGTTGTGGTAAAATTACTGTCAAAACCTGTGAAAAGCCAGCAGTAATTACACAGTGTAAGTTACAAAAAATAGGAACTAGAAGAATTCTATGTACCCTAAACTGTGTTCACCCAAAGTGAATCTCAGTATTGGGAACATCATTTAGTCTCCAGCTGATGACTTACCCCAGTCATTGTCTTCATGTACTATTTCTTCTTCCTTTTCAATTACTTCTTCTTTTGGTCTTGCAGCTTCTTTTTTCTGAAGGAAAAACACAAAAAAATAAACCTCTCAATAACCAAAATTTAACAGTCCAATTTCCAACAACAGCAGAGAAGATCAAGCCTAATATTCACATTTCTTTCAATATGTAAGATAAGAAAGTTCTAAATTGTGACTGCAAATTTGCTTAGGAGCAAAAAGGCAGAATACCTGCAAGTTCAAAAAAACACCAAGCCCATTAACACTCAGAAAGATATGGCTGCCAGAAAGCTTGAGCAATTATGTAGAAGAAAATATTACTTAACTGAATGCAAGCTATCTTCCTACCCTTTAAGATAACTCTGAGTACTGTACATGCAACCATGTGAAAACAAGGCTGCTGAAAATTGGAGTAGCAATGAACATTTTCTTTTACTAGAGATTTGTAGCTAGCTTTGTTCTTAAGATTTTAAGAAGGGGGGGGGGAAGCCCCCAAACAAACCCATAAACCCAAGCCATTTTTACCTTATAATTTTCTTGCTGTTTTCTGCAATTGTGGTCACTACATTGAGGGTTTGGCTTCATAGACATAGTTGGGAAGAAATCCTGCATTGCATTGTAACCAAGATAATAACTCACAGTACCAAAATTTAACAGGTATCTAGAAACACAGAGAAAGAAGGAGCTTGTTACACAGGTGCAAACCTAAAACATCAGTCGCCCAAGGAATAGTTTTCCTCAAAGAACTCTTAGAATACACTTTCACACTAGTGCGGTTGTAGAGTTACTGCAATTGCCTTAAATCCAGTTATGCTGTAGTCAGCTGGCAACAGCATAACTGGATCAATATAGAATCCCATCTTCTCATGGTGTGTGAGAGTAACTCAGCTAAAGGCAAGAGAATTCTAATTTATTCTTTGTCCATGTACAAAATTTCAAAGACAAGTCAGCATTGTAGCATTTTTTATGTATAAATTATTGATGTTTAAATGCAGAACTAAGAAAAAAATGTGCATGTGTGTATGCAGTCGCAGAAACTCTTTGGAAAACACTGAAACAGTTTCTTACCCCTGAAAAGTTCTATTTAAAATTCAAGCAATGTGTATTTCAGCCCCATTCAATGTTGCCAATACCATTAGGAAATGAACCAATAGGAAATATTAACATGTAAAAAGAACCAGGCCCATCATTATGAAATGTCCCTTCAGTTTGGTTTTTTTCCTCATATTTTGCTGTGCACATCAAATAGCAACAACTCAGTGACTTACTTGAGAACGTTTTGTACAAGCATTCCTGCCACAACACCCATGGTTGTAGGAAGACTGGCCGCACAAACCCCTTCTCGTTTCAATGTCTTCTCATCAATATTTGCAGCTACTACAAGTGGAGGTGCACACTGAGGGGCAATAGAGAAACTAAACTGTAAAAAAGCACTCAAGAAATCCCACAGGTCACACAAAATTTTAAGCTACTGCATCAGCTGTGCCAGGATCACACTCTCTAGCCAGCTAATCTTCACATTCCCAGTCCCACTCAAAAAGGCAAGTGAACAGCTCAGCAGAGCACCACGTACCGCAAAACAGGCGGATTCACCAGGTATGATCAGCTGTATGTGTCCTGACACTGCATTTTCACTCACTCCAGACTCCATCCAGATTTGTCCAAGTTCATTGCAGGCCTTACAAACACAGAAACACACATGTCAGCACTGCGGAAGTGTAATGAAAAGAAAAGGAACACAAACAGTGTGATAAATTGGGAGTGATGAAACACATTAATCTGCCCGCTTTCAGGCAAAAAGGCTATGGTCAGAAAAAGAGACATGAAGAGATAGAATAGAAATTATTTATCAAAGGAAAAATCAAACAGCAAATTAAGTTGCCCTCATGAAGCCAGCCCTTTGTGCTTTCCTGAGGACCTGAGATGTTCTAACAAATACAGACATTAGAGAACCAGTTACAGCACACTACAGACTATAATTCCACAAACTATTTTGAGAGGCTTGGATACACACAGTGTATCTGTGTGTCTTCCCTGCCTGCAATTTATGGATCAAGTCAGCTGAAGGGTAACAGAAAACATACATTTGGCATATACCCCACAGTGGCTGCTACTATAAAGAAAAACAGTTTGATTAAATGAACAGCATTTTTGGTATATGGAAAGCCATATGAAGTATACAATTAGCTATAGAAAAGTATACAATTAGCTACAGAAAAGTATACAATTAGCTACAGAAAGTCTTTAAAAGACTGTAAGATTTAACATCCCAGCCTTTGAAAATACCTTTATATAAACAGAGTAATTTGAAAAGACAGAGCTCACAACACTTTGATCTTTTACTAACCATCAGCTGATAGTAACTAAAAATTCTACAGTTATATTTATACACATAAAATGGGTTTATAAGAACGGGTAAACGCTCAGATTCCTCAAGCCAAGGGGGACATTTATTAGGAAATTCTTTTTAAGTTCCTGCATTTTCTACAGTCCCACAACTCCTAACATTATTTATAGGAGAAAACAGACTTCCACAAGCTCGTGCCTTTGGTGGCCCTACCGTGTTAATTGCCATGCGAGCTTCAAAGTTGTCCACGCAGCTTAGAACCAGATCCACAGGCTTCCCTTCCTCCAGTGCACCGTTACTGAAACAAGCATCAGAAGTTTACATGAAATTGCTGGCAGAACAAAACACCAACACGGCAACCAACACGCTGAATTTCTAACAAAACTTGTGCAAATGCAGTACAGGATACAGCATCTTAGATCTGCAGTAGAAACAAGAGCATGCTGAAGCTGGGATTTAAATATATGGGCATTTTAGACTTGGTTTTATATAGCATACACTCATAGTACAAAGTATTGGAGAACTGCATCTTTGTACAACAGAACTGCAAAAGGTGTAAGTTATTTCAGATCTCTGTGAGATCCACTAATAACTATTTCCTTTTTCATTCTATAAATCATACCTGAAACTACTACGGAGCACTCAAGATACGATCTGATCTGTTTTCCATAATGGAAAACCTACAGTTTTGGTTGGAAATCTAAAGATGCACTCATATAAAAAATAACTACGTAACAGCAAAAATAAATGCAAGCTGTAGAAAACACATCAAGGCAGGAATATCTTCATATACATATATTTCCCGAAGGTTTTCAATTGGAAGTTATTAAATTGAAAAAGAGTCCCAACAAGAAAAACTTGAGGCTGTGTAGAACCACACATCAGCAGAAGTCAGCAATATGCTAAAGTTGGGAGATTTTACCTTATTCTATCCATGAAGTGTTCAAAGTTGTCCAGTGTTGTGATGTTGTAGTTGTGTACTTCAAACTGAACATCAGGATTAATATTCCTTATGGAGGAAATAAGAGGAGTCAGTAGTAAAGAATACAATTATAACTTGCATTCTTCTCCCTAACTTCACAAGTGTTGCTACAGTCTTAAGTTTCCAGTCTGAATTCTAGAATTCACCCACATTTGTAAAAAATTCAGATTAGATGAGAAAAAATCCCACAGCATATTGAAGTGGCATCGTTTATACCAAATTTCTGAGCAAAACTTGCTATACTTAAAAAGCTTACATTAAGGTTTTGGCCAGTACAAAAATGTCTTTGAAGCATCAATCATCCCCACAAATATTTTATACCCAAATTCCCAAATTAGATCATCCTCCTTTGCAAATGATTAAGAGTGAAACATTGATTTTCTAGAGCAGAATCCTGGCTAAATACATTTTGACACGCACTTCTCCAAGTTATACCTCAAAGTATGTTCTGCTGCTTGCACTTTACTTAATCCAGCTTGATGAGGTTGGAAGAAGAGTCTGTTCATGTTTGCCAGTTCCACTTTGTCATAATCAAACAGAAGCAGCTACAATAAAAATTGTTTTAACACGTGGGAATCTCCAGAGACTCTGCAAACAGAGCACTACGGCAAGGCATTTTGAACAACAAAACTAATTCTAAAATCAAAACCATAAAAAAAACCCCGCAACCAAACTCCCTCCCTCACAGGCCCATTCAGTTCACATACAAGAGGTACCAACATCGTAAGCATGTGAAAAACTGAACCAATCTGTTAAGTCATTAAAATTACTCAATAAAAAGTTATCTCTTCATTTGATCTAAACTAAGAATATTCAATAGATTAACATCCACAAACAGTATTATCACACTCCTGCTTGCTGCCATGTGACAAACTAATGTTTGTGATAAAGATATCTGTCATCTCTACGTTTCAATTTCATGAATATAAACTTGGTTCTTATAAGACTTTATCTTCTATGTGAAATACCCCCTCCTTTTTCTTTACTTTGTTTCCCTTTTGTAATAATCCAGGATGAGGATTAGATGGGTTCATATAAGAATATGGAGATGACAAGCATCCAAACAAGAATCATCTACATGGTACAAGATTAAGGCCTAAATAAATCAATTTTACCAGCGTAATAAAAATACAGACTCTTCATGTGCGATGTTTACGCAAGTGCAGTTCTTGAGTGCGTTCTTCCCAACATTTTTTTATTTGGGTAAAATCAACAGAATGAAATCAAATCAAATTCTTTACAAAGAGGACTGGTCCATCTACTGCAAAGATACAGAAGAAGAAAAAAACTCTCATTACCTTACCAATGCCACACCTTGTCAGCATTTCAGCAGTCACACTGCCAACGCCACCTACACCTACTACTGCAACTGTGAAGGTACGGATTTTCTGTGGAAAGAAACAATATACAGATCAGTATATCAAAAGTGGTCTTCCCAAAGAAAAAATGCAAGCAATCTTCCATTACAGATAGAATCCTACCTCATAGTCTTTGACAATTCCCATTCTTTTTAATGCCATCAAGCGACTACGAAGAAAAAAAACCGCAACGTTACACAGAAAATGCTCTTTACGTTTCTAACAGCAATTTTGCTTTTCAAGTATTTAAAATCACTTCTGCTTTAGAAATAACCTCACCAAGAACCAAACTCAAGCCTGCTGTTTCCACTGCGGCTGTGATTGCCAGCTAGGTACAGTCTGAGTAACAGAGTAGGTGCTTTCCTATTTGCACCAGACTCCTAACCCTGCAGAAACTCATGCACCTGCTCTGCTGGTATGCATAATATCGATGAAATCACGAGGACACAGCTATTTTTGTAAATGAGTCTCTGATTTACAGAATGAAAGGTGACACTTTTTTTTTTTTGGTAATGAACCATATGGCAGCAAACTACTGAAGACTTGCAATGTTTTCTGATCGATTTGATTAGATTAACATAATACTAAAAAAAAAATAGAGACCACCAGGTTTTGAGGATAACTGAAAGGATTTGAAAGTAACATTTTATCCCTCTATTGCATTTTTCATGAAAGTACAAGTATCAACTTGTATTAAGGAAAAATAAAACCAAACCCAAACCAACAAAACAAAAACGAAAAAACCACCAGATTTCTAAAAGGGAAGCGGTCTCTAAAGCTCAAGAATGCTATAAACAAACTTCTAAAATAGGCAATTTGGAGGAATGACAATAAGACCTCATGTAATACCAACACCGGTCCCATTTATTAGCAACCTAGCTGAAAAATTCACAAGGTCTCCCCTCTTTCTCTCTCTCTCCCCGCCGGTATTGTAAAGCAAGATAACACAGAGTAACGCTGCCAGCCACCCCTGCCAGCCCAGCCGGGTGGGAAATCCAAGAGCATTTCTCCCCTGCTCCGAACAGAGCACCTGCCCCCTGCACTGCCCGACACCTTCCCCAGCACAGCCCATCCCTGAGATTCCCACGAGTCCGAGCCTCCTCCACCTCCACGTGCCTCTCCCGCTTCACCCAGACCCACCCTTCCAACCCACGGCCCTCCCTGTTGCCCATCCTCCGCTCCCTGCCAGAGCGCCACGCGGCCCTCACCGCACCTGTAGGGGTTGGAGTCGGTCACCTCGGGGCTCATGGTGTCGATGCGGGCCCGCGCCGCTCCCCGGCCGCGCTTCTCCCGGGCCAGCTCCTCCTCCAGCTCCCGCACGCGCCGCTCCAGCCGCTCCAGCCGGCCGGCATCCGCCATGGCAGCGACACGTCCGCGCCCGGCCGCGCCAGCTTCCGGGAAGCGCCGGGGCGGGCCCTTCCCGGGGCGGGCCCTTCCCGGGGCCGCCTCCTCACAGCCGGCTGAGGGGCGGTGTCCGCCGGGGCTGTACCTGCGTTTTGGCGAACGTCGTCTTCCAGGAGAAGCCGCCGGCCCCGACGTGCTTTCCTCGGCGGACCGGGGCGGGCTCCGGCGCGGCCTCCGAGGATGGCGGCCGAGCCGGGCACCAGCGAGGTGCGGCGGCAGCACCGCTTCGACCAGGGCAGCCTGGAGCGGTACCTGAGCAGCCACTTGCCCGGCTTCCCTCGGCAGCCCGCGGGCGCGCTGGCTGTCAGGCAGTACAGGTAACGCAGGTGCCACAGGTGGCGGACACAGGTGGCGAGGCCGCCGCCGCTCCCCTGCCCCAGAGCGCCCGGGAGGGGCGAGCAGAGGAGCCGCTCGCTGCTGCCTGCCAGGGAGAGCGGTCAGAGGTAGAGCCCTTTGCCCTGGGGATGGCGGGCAGCAGCCACCGACGGATTTTTAAGATGCATTCTGACTTAGTCCAATTCAAGGCCCGTCCCTGCTCGTCCCTTGAGCTGCTGGAGAAGGCAAAGTTTGCGGTGGCGACCAAGGTGACCTTTGTCACACGCAGTCCATGGCCATCTGTGGGAGGGCTGTGTGTTCGGTGGACTTCCCGCTGTCCTCAGAGTACACCCACGACTGTTTTATTGCCTGCACATTGAATCTCAATTGATCTGCTCCATCTTTAATTGCACAGCTACTGTAATGTTCAGAAGCACATACATGGTGTCTTGGGGTCCAAACCGGCACNCAATGTTCAGAAGCACATACATGGCCTAAGAAATCAGTGGTAGAAGTGTTAGGCTGTCACTAGGTAAGCGAATCCACGAGAACGGCATAAAGATGTGCCGAGATTCCCGTTAATGCCCGAAGAGCATTATGGCAGTGTGCCAGGGAGGTGCTGTACCCAGGCTCCAAAGCCGCTGTTCTGTAGGCACTGAGTTCGTTGGCATTCAGCAAATCAGCCGTGTGGCTGCACGACTTCGGGTCAGGAACTAACTCTTAGAGGTAAAGTTATTCTAAAAATAAGGATTAATTCCTTTGTAGGCATGACCTCGACTAACTTACCTGCAGCTATTACTAAGAAACTCTGAACAATTTTTCATTGTCTTCTGATGTAAATATAAAACATTGATTAATTAAATCTGCAGCTGTGCCCAGATCTTCCTATGTACTTCAGCTGAGAAGACTTTAGGAGGGGCCTTAGGAGAGTAGCTAATTGTAAAGTCTGCTAAAATTTTTTGGTATTTATGCTTTTATTTCTTTGTCTTGTAATTATAGGTCAAGGCTTCAGCTGGCCTAAATTTGTTTTGTTCATGGCAGATTGTTTGTCTGTTAAACTTATTAAACTATTACAAACTGTGCCCTAGCTGCTTCAGGGAGAATGGAAATGTAAAGGAAGGAATGAAGGCAAAAGTTCCTGTAATTTTTATTTTCCAATAGTTGTCCTATCCTTTATTGGACTAAGTCAGAATACCTCATAAAAATGAGCCAGAATAAGGAGAGAAAGGCATGCAGATTAGCACAGAGCCTTGAGGAAAATAAGGATCAATGGGCTTGACTGGAATATGATAGACAAGGTGTTACAAAGGGTTTAACTGGGTTGTCCTTCTCTTTTACACGTGTCTGATCGAAATGTCTGATTTTCTTTGTGACTCCAGCATGAATTCTTTAAAATTTTACAGTTCCTATAGGCTGTCCCTTAAGCATAATCTATGGACATGATGATCAGGCTGGCAAACAGTGGGGCTTGGTACTAGAATCATCAGTAATTTAATCATAGAATAGAATCATAGAGTGGTCTGGGCTGGAAGGGACCTTAAAGATCATCTAATTCCAATCCCCTGCCACGGGCAGGAACACCTTTCTCTAGACCAGGTTGTTCAGAGCCCCATCCAGCCTGGGCTTGAACACTTTCAGAGGTGGGGCATCCCCAACTTCTCTGGGCAGCCTGTTCCAGTCCAGATTTGAAAAAAACCCGCAACACAAAACAGCTCTGGAGAAGATGCTTTCCTCCTGCCATTTTGTTCAGATCAAGTCACAATGCATTTTGCAAGTATCATTTCTGTTAGAAGTTTACAAATCTGTAAGTACTTGAATTTTTGAGTAATTATAATCTTTCTCTGTGCAGCTCAGGCCAGTCAAACCCAACCTTTTACCTTCAGAAGGGTGGGCAGGCTTTTGTGCTCAGGAAGAAGCCCCATGGTCCCCTTTTACCTAGAGCACACAAGGTAAGTAACATTCTTCACTCAGCTTCAAACACTTCGTATTGCAGGTGACCAGGGTCTGTACATGATGGTCCAGCACACTGATGAATGTGTCCAGAAATGCAATGAGTTGCTGGATTATTTCCCATGTTCTGTTCTCTACATATAATTAAACATTCAAGAGGATTCACTGTGCTTATTTATGTTTGGGGGGTTTTAATTGAACCTAAATTTCTGTGTCTTCTTCAGGTTGATAGAGAATATCGTGTGCAGAAAGCCTTATTTTCAGCTGGGTTTCCAGTGCCTGAGCCCCTGTTGTATTGCAGTGACGTTTCTGTCATTGGAACAGAGTTTTATGTAATGCAGCATGTGCAGGTTGGTCCTCCAGCGTGAGAAATTCTTTCCTTCTCCCTACCACAAGTTGCTTTTAAATTGTCTAAAACCTTTCTGTTAGAGCCTTACCCTGTGATATGAGCATAAATAATCTTCTGGTATTTTAAAGAAGTGCTAGCTATCAGTGATTCTCACAGATTTCAGCTTCTCCAGTGCTTATTTCACACTTTGTTGAATCTATTAGCTCAGTATTTAACCTATTGTTCTTGTTTGAGCTCTTGGAAGGATATTTTGAAATGAGGCAATATTGCTTCTGTGGAAAAGCATACACAAGTCAGAGGGAAAAAAATTAGTCTGTAAACTGAATCTTCGAATATCCTGGAGCGTGTTCAGTATTGAAGACAGAACTGACATACAATCACCTTTTCTTGACAACAAAGCAGGATTCCAGTTCACTAGTTTCAGAAAGAACACAGCATAGCTGTCTGTGGTCCACCACTCTGGGGGTGCTGTAGCTGAGCTGATACGCCTTCTGTTAGATTTTGGTGATTTTGAGCATAAGTCTGCTGTACTGTGTCTTCTTTTTTCTTTATCCTGTGGGAGGAGGAGTTGAATTCAGGCCTCTTCCCTTTTCATTGGATCCCACTCTATCATCAGGTTCACTGGGAAGTTAGAAATGTAAGTTTGTGCGCCAGTTTCTGAAGATTAGGTTAACCTTCCTACAAAAACCATAAATCAAGGGTAATGGAATGTAAGAGCTGTGAAAAATTTGAAACAGATTTCTTACGTGAAAGATGGAGAATTTTTCTGGTTTTGACTAGAACAAAGTGATTCCTTAAGAAGAAAGCTTGTTACATTTCTAAGTATGTAAATGTACAGTCTGTCCATTTTACAATGGTCAGCACTGCTCTGTTTTTAACAATTGTGAAAATAGAACAACAAACCCATCTTCTAAATGTATTCAACTACTTTTAAGGAGAAAACAAGTGAGTTTCTTTGGATTTTTTGAGTCTTTGTACCTACAACCCACCTATTCCCCTCATTTCCCTGCCTGTTCCTCCTTTTCCCTGAGGTCTTCATGGGTATATTTTCTGCAATTTAGCTGTTAGAGACAATACAGTAACATTGTTTTTCCTGGTACTTTCAGGCTTAAGAGTACCTGAAATGAGTGCTCTAATTCAGACATTCAGCTAGAGATACACCATATACTAGTGACCTGGGATTATTGTGAATCCCTCCATTGGCCCTGGGTGAGGAATAAAATAATTGAGGAAGGAATTTTTGATTCCACAGGGAGTGTTGGTTCACTGCATTTGTTTTTGGTTGTGGAAATACAGCTTTACTTCTTTTCCTCTGATGTGTACATCCCACCTGATGTACCTGATTTATGGTATTTTTAGGGTCGCATTTTCCGAGACATCTCACTGCCTGAGGTGGGCCCAGGAGAGCGTTCTGCTCTGTATCTTGCAATGATAGAAACTCTGGCCCTGTTGCACTCCTTTGATTTACAGTCATTGGGTCTCCAAGGATACGGTAGAGGACCAGGATACTGCAAAAGACAGGTACAGCTCTTAACATTCTCTTGTTTTGTCTGGTCTTTGAATGTTTATTTGATTTGCAAGCTAAATTGTTAATTATTAATCATCGTATTTTAGCTATTCAACATCTTCACTTAGTTCAATTAATTGTGCACAGTCTAAAATCACTACTACATTCAGATTGATTCTGTAATGCTACACTTAGGGAATGGTATGCATTTGCTTTTGGAATAACTCCGGATTTGGGCTATGTAAATAGGATTGAAATAGATGTAGTCTTCATTTCATCTTTTGATATCTCAGTTCACATTTGCAAATGCAGAGGTACTGAGTTTTACTGAATTTTCAAGCAACATGATGATAGACAAAGCCCAGAAGCATGTGCTTCAAAATTTTGTACTCTAGAAAAGCTTGTGAATCAACTGAAAAATCTGTTGGAGTGTTTGTATTTTTTAGGTATCAACTTGGAAAAAACAGTATGATGCATCTGCTCATACAGATATTCCTGCCATGAACAAGCTGGCTGAGTGGTTAGCAAACAACTTGCCACCTGATGACAATGAAGAAGGCCTGATTCATGGAGATTTCAGAATAGATAACATCATCTTCCACCCAACAGAGGTATTTGAAATGTATTTGTACTTTTAGTAGGTTTTGGTCCTCCCTTTGTTTGTACTCCTATCATGTAATGGGACACGTCTACGTGGATTATTTTAGTGCATGATACATCTTTGAAAGAAACAGTGGTAAACTGGACTCTTTTCTATACTCTGTGTATGGTGTTTAGGTACCTGATACAGTCCTGGCTTTCATTGCAGGAGCTAGATAGAATCGATGGAATCACAGAATCATAGAATGGTTTGGATTGGAAGAGACCTTAAAGATCACCTATTTCCAGCTCCTTGGCCATGGGTAGGGCCACCTTTTACTAGACCAGGTTGCTCAGGGCCTCATCCAGCCTGGCCTTGAGAAATAATCAATTTATTCCTTAGTTCTAGTCTCAGCTTCAAAGTACAGGAACAAAGCATTTTATATGCATAAATCCTATTTGATTCAGTGAAGCTGAAGGCTCACTTCATTGAACTACATAAACATCTGATCCAAAGCCCGCTGGCATCTGTGATATAGCTTCAGTTAACAACAAGGGCTTTTGGGGCAGGATCTGAATGCATGATACATGACACTAGTGGAAGCAAAGGAAAATCCGCCAAAGCTGTTTAGTTATGGAGCACATGTAGATCACAGAGACCCTGAAAGTTCTCCATTAATCTTTAGGGGAAAAAAAGAGTTTTTGTTTGTTTGTTTCTAGTTTGTGGAAATAAAGGTGTGCAACCTATCTATAAACACGGTTGCATTTTCATTACTTTTTTCCATGCTACCTACTGCATTGTGACCAGAAGACATGCCTGGAATTTGTGACCATGACTGCATTGCCTACTTCATGAGAAAGCAACAGATCCCAGAGATTCCCAGAGTTTTTGTGCATGCATTAGTTGATAGACATGGTTTGTAGGCTGAAACATGCTGATTGATTCCCTGAGCAGGGAATTTGACAGTCTTGGGGACTCTCCCAGCTGTTCCTGATGCAATTGAAGGGAATTGACCAAGTTGTACATAGGTAATTTTAAGTCATCTGTAGAAATTGTTCCTGAATATGCAGGAGCGACCATGTAGGAAAGACTTTTGCACGTATTTCAAGTAGCCATGGATGATGAGTAGGCTGGAGGGGTCGTTCAGGTTGACAGGCCAGCTGGATTATAAGAATTTATCAGAATGACACTCTGGGGAGTCTCAGACTACCCAGCTGAAGACATCATTGCAAGGATGCTTGCAGCAGAGGCTCACTCTGAGCAGTGATTGACTTCCTGCTTAAGAAATTCGGTTCTCCATGTAAGGGTTAATTTATCACATTATCCATAGATTAGGTTTTCTGGTGCATGGACTGTCTGTGAATTTCTGTGCTAAAGGACTGTGTTACAGGACTGGGAAAGAAGCAGAACAACTCTCAGTACTACTGTTCTTCAGGATATTTTAATTCTATCATGTTTTATACCAGAAGAGTTTGGAAGTTTCTGGCAGGAGGAACATTCTCAAAAATGTAGATTTAAATCAAATTTTCTTTGGAAAAATGCCTAGCTTTCTGTTCCTATGTGAATGTTAATTTTCTGCAGATCTTTACATAGTGCCAAAAGGAACTCTTTTTGCTGTAGACAGCTACAGTATGTGTTTTAATTTTAAGCGTAGTAACCAAATAAAACTCTTGGATATTGAGTGGGTTGTGCATTTGTGGATGGAGAGAATGTGTCTTCTAGCACTCACTTGAGGTTTTTATTTGTTTTTAAGGCTCGTGTTTTGGCAGTGCTGGACTGGGAACTTTCAACTACTGGTCATCCTTTAGCAGATTTAGCATATGCCACTCAATTCTACTTTTGGCCTACATCTATTAAGGACTTAGGTCGAGGCTCTGTCTTGGGTTTCAAAGACACTATAGGTAGGAAACTGTAATCTTTTTTCGGAAGCAAATCCTAGGCTTGATTTGTATTTGAAATGTTATAGGAATTAAATGGTAAATTCACAAGTATATAGTTTTGCTTTCGTAAAGGACTTTTCCATTATTTTTTTCATTGTAGCAAACATGCTGATAGTGAGGTTTTAGATAGTTCTGTTCTATCAAGCTTTGTCTTAGCTACAACATGCTACTTCTATAAAACCTTATTTTGAACCTTTCTGAGAGATAATGGAAGAAAAAAGAAATTTAAATGTAAAGATACAATTTATTTTTTAAAGAAAGCCTTTTCTTCCTGGGGTGAAATTATTTTCCTGACTGGAGTGGACACAAAGGGCAGCAGGAAATGTTATGGTTATCTGAAACTCTGGCAACTCCTACTTCCTTTGGTCTCTCCATATCACTGTTATTTCATGAGAAATGATAAATCATGGTGTTTACTGTGTAAATGAAATATGTCCTAAAGCTTAAAAACTGTTAAAATATTTGAAGAATAAGGTGGAAAAAAATCATAGAAAATGTTGAGTATTCTAAAAAAATCTGGTTTTTTCTTTTTGTAGAAACTCCTTCCTTTGAAGAACTGGTTTCCATTTACTGCCGTTGCCGGCGCATTACCACTACTTTATCCAACTTTAACTTTTTTCTTGCTTTATCATATTTTAAAATGGCAGCAATAGCCCAGGTAATGCCCTCACATTTGCTGAAATGTCACATGTTTTTGTGTGTTTGTGGGTAGTTCATTTAGTCATGGGCAATAATCTATAATATGTCTATACTGTTGTCAGTCGGCTTGAGGGAAAGACTGGGCTCGTTTGCCATATCACATGCAGACATTTGTCTTTTTTTATTTTTTACTTTTCCACTATTACTTTGTGTGACTTGCCTTTTGTTTGGTTTAGCTGGGATATGGTTTTAACTCTTGTGCAGCAAGCATCTCCTTTATATCAGAAATGTACCAAAACCAATATTAATGTATCTCAGTAAGTTTTTTCCTTTTAAGACTATATGCATTTAAGTGTTACTTTTATTGTTGAAGAAATCACCAGTGTGTTAAAGAGACAATTTTAAGTGCATAATTATACCATATAATGCCTTTCTTTTGGTTTTAGGGTGTATATGCGAGATATCTCATTGGAAATGCTTCTGCAGAAAATAGTCATGAATTTGCAAAGATTGTGAAGCCTTTGGCAGAAAGAGGATTAGAGCTCTCAAAAAGGTAAGAGTGTTCTAAACTACTGGTCAAAGGCAAGACAAAGCTTTCCAACACCTTCATTTATTTAAATGCCTGTCTAAGGCAGCTTATGTTATTATGAGGGAAAATCTGGTCTTGCTTGTTACTGCATTGAATATTCTTCCCTAGGTCATCCTTCAGCAGCGTGCAGCACAGCATTTCTGGAGAGCTCTTCCATCAAAGTAGGAAAGGCCGAGAAATTTTGCTGAAGGTTAAGCAGTTCATGAAGCAGCACATTTATCCAGCTGAGAAGGTAAAAGCTTTTAGTTAACCTGTTTATATAAAGGAACATTTTCTGACTAGACTTTATAAATTGTAAAAATACGTATAGAAGTCATATCCTTCTGGTTTTTTCCAAAACAGCCTTATTTTCATGCAGTGATGATTGTGACATTGCAAAATATTAGCAGAAATCATTATTGACTGCATTATTTTTTCAGGATTAAAATGTTGTACGCATTGTTAATGAAAATTAAGAGTTGTTTTTTAAACTTTTGAAGTGTAAAAACTTCTCTTTTTAGAAAGAGTTACTTTTTAAAGGAAGTTGCCAAAATACTTGTTAGACAAACAGCAACCTAGAACTTTAAGATACTGATCTGAAACACACCTATTTAAAAATAGAAACTACTGATTTTAACCATATGAAGCAGAATGTTCCTGTTTCTTGCTTTTTAGGCTGTGACAAAAAATGGGATGGCATGATGTATCAGAGTAGGCTCATTCCTGAATATGTCTAATACCAATGAAGGTTTGAAATCAGATAATGAAATATACACAAAGTCCATAGTTAGTGGAAGAGAAAATGAGAATGAAGCATTTTGCTTCTTATCCTAGCAAGGTTAGGAATTTCCACTTAGAAAGTTGGTTCACCTTTTAGCTTTGTGGAAGTACAGATGGCTTTTGTTGCAGAATTTGTTGGTTTGGCGTTCTGATTTTTTTTTTTCCCCCTCAAGTCAGGCAGAAATGCAGAGAACATGTTAATCTAAAAACTTTGTGAATACATTTGCCTATCACAAGGAGGGATCGAGGGCAGTAACTCTTGATATGCAAAGTTTCTGAAAAGTCTGTCTGTGACTGAGTTCGGATTGCAGTTTTGGATTATCAAAGGAAGTCTTGCAATAATTAAAGTATTTGCTTTAAAAAAGGAACAAACTACAAATAGGCATGCAAGTTTTTCAGACGAATAGTGGAAGTTATTGGAAGCTTGGGAGTTATTTCTGGTAACAGGGATTGTGAATCAGGGCTTGTAAATTCTACTTGGCCATTTGTCTTTATTGTGTACTTTTCAGAATTCTTTCAGAATACTTTTATTCATCTTATAGCTGGGTCTGGGCCAGGCTTAAAGTTTGTGCCTCACTAAAACATGCTTGTGAAAATACTAAAATTACTGAAGAGAGAGGTTTACTCATGACTAATGACTGGTGCTTGGAATGACTGCTTACATTATCTGTTAAGGAATTCTTTTGACAGGAGGAGAAAATGTATTTTTTGTGGTGGTTTTTTTTCCCCTCAGTTAACAAAAGATTAGCTGGCTTATGCATCTGAATCTTAAGTTCAGTACATCAGGCTTTTATTTGTTGTTTTACTTTTGGGTTCGTGCCTCTTGTGTGTACCGTTGGTAATGGGTACTTTTATCTCCAGGAAATACTCACCTCCTAGTGCCATCATCACATACTTTAAACTATTCCAAATAGTAGTATAAAATACAGTACAGATTGGGGTCATCTCACATTTAAAGTCTTGCAAAATGAATAGATTGCAGTTGAGTTTTCAATTATATATTTAATTTTATAATGCTACCAACTATATAATGTAAACCTGTGTTGAATATTTTTTACTTGGTTCCTTGGGTCATAGATCTCGAAGAGGTATATTATTATTTGTGTGTTACATATGTTCTTAATTCAAACAATCTTTTAAATTGTTTCTCTAAGGAAATAGTAAAATACTATACTGAACATAGAAATATTGAGGACAAATGGAAGAAACCACCACTGCTGGAGAGACTGAAGGTATGGGATAATAAATATTTTTAGCACTCTAGCAGTAAAAGAGCACAGACATAGAGCATGAGAGTGATTGGTGTATCCTCCTGGAGAAGTTGCTCTGCACGGAAAGAAACAGGAGGAACAATGAAAGGAAAGGAAGAGGGAAGCTTGCAGAAGGTGAGAGAAACAAATGAGAGAAGAAAAACTAAATGAGATCTGCAAGGGGCATATCTGAACTTTAAGTCAGACTGTACCTACTATTTCTAAACAGCTATTGAAATAAGGCAGCAGATATATTGGACAGTATGGTAGGCAGGAGCAAAGAAAATGTGTAGCAAGCCAGAACTTAAATTTTTTTTTTTTTTTTTTTTTTTCAAGACTTATTGCTGATATTTTTTCTCTTGATTCTTGCAACAGGAATTGGCCAAAGCAGAAGGTCTGTGGAATCTTTTCCTCCCAGATGTCAGTGGTCTCAGCCAGCTTGACTATGCCCTAATAGCTGAGGAGACAGGGAGGTGCCTTATTGCTCCTGAGGTTTTCAACTGTCACGCACCAGGTTAGCAACCCTGTCCCAAAACTATAGAGCTGGGAGCATTAAAAAGTTGGGCATCTTACACCTTACTGTGTATGTGTCTCAAACAGTATGCATGACTGCTGATTTCTTACAGACACGGGAAACATGGAGGTCCTCCACATGTATGGGACTGAAGAGCAGAAGAAAGAGTGGCTGGAGCCTCTCCTAGAAGGGAAGATTAGTTCTTGCTTCTGCATGACAGGTAAATTTTTCTCCAAAAGAAAGTTAGAGGCAATTGGCAGAAACTTCACTTCATGGTGTATGCATGGAAAAAGAGAAAACTGCAAGCTGTGTGTTACAGTGGATGTTTCTGTACTAATTCAGTATCTGTGAATGTGTTTGGATAGAAGATCATCTATGAGGTGTGAATGCAAACTGGAGCACCCTTGCTGCCTTTCCTGATAGTTGCCAATTTTCATGGTTACAGTAATTAGTATTTGCTTACTATGTATCTTCAGTTTAATTTTAGTACTAGCAAAATACAAGTTATAGTACCTAACAGGTTTACAGTAGAGCTTACCCTTTCTTGTAGTGTGCTGCAGAGTTCTCTAGACACACACAGTTGGGTCCAAGTATGATTATTGTGATTCAAGTTGTGTAGTTTTGCAGTGTGTCATAGATGCGTTAAGATACAACCCAGAGATAACTTGCTTTATGTCCATAGCTCAGCATTGTACTTAGTTTTGCTCCTGAAAGCTTGTGGCATTCAGCTGCTTTGAGAAGTCTGGCTCTTGCTCCAGGAAGGTAATTTTTGGAACATGTGATGTCAAAATCTTCATCCTCCTGTGTCAGAAGGAATAAAGAGAACTTAGCCTTGCAGATACTTACTTTGCAAATTGTGTTTCACTGTGTTCCCCAAGAGGAAATAGATACTTTTGTTTTAAAGTAGATGGCCCGTAAAAAGAGATAATGGTGAAAAGAGAGAGGAAGAATCTTTCCTGTTCCAAAAAATTATTTATGACATTTTGCTGACAACTTCATGTAGTGTATTTCATATACCACAAAATTAGTTTCAATTTCTTTATTTTCACTTGAGAAGAACCCAGGGGGAGAAAACAGGCTGAGGAGAAACATGACTGTTACCTCTAAGTACAATGAAAGAATAAAAGATTTAAAACCACGAGGAAAGGAAGAAGGCTGTTGATTACAAAGGGTGGACCAAGCCCAAGAACAAGTACATTTAAACTGGCTATGAATCACAGGTTTTTGGAACACAAGGAGTCTTTTGACCACCAGCAGTGAGGTTCTTCAAACAGCTTTTCTGCTGGTAGCAAAACAGTGTACTTTTAATAGAGTATATCCAAATCCCTATATTTGTGGAGGTAGTACTACTTGTGTATTTAATCTGGTGGTCTGCTTTTTCCTTTAACACAGAACCTGATGTGGCTTCGAGTGATGCCACCAATATGCAATGCACCATTGAGCGAGATGGGAGCAGCTACGTCATCAATGGCAAGAAGTGGTGGAGCAGTGGTAAGTGTGCAATCCTAAATAAGAATGGCTAAGACTAGAATTTTTTCCAAGAACTATTAAAACAAAAGTATTTGTGCTCCATTTCTGAGATGAAAATTTGTCTTTTCTTGAGTAAAGGCAGTAGAATATAAAGTAACAGAAAGAGCTGAATTGAGCTTTTGTTCTGTGAACCAAAGTCCAAGGTTCAAATCCAGTTTGGGGATTTGGGCCTTCTTTGAAACCTCTGAATTTTGTTCACAGAGTGAATGCTGCTATTTTCTTTAAACATTACCTCTTTCTATCCGTTAACCTACACACTTATGGCCAAACCCTTTAAACTTTGTTTACATGAAGCTGTCTTTGGCAGCTTGTGTGAGAGGTTTGAGAGTACCATGTAGCTACAGTAAAATGTGGCTGCTTTTAAAGTAGCCCGTGATGCTGTTGGACTGACAATTACAGGAGATTTTCTTATCTTATAATTCCCAGTAAAATCAATGCATTGTACTGTAAGTGGTAAATGTCCCTAATATTGCGGTACTTTTTTTGCCACAACATGTGTGACAGCAGCTTGAAAGCCATCATTCCCTGGGAGTTTGGAATCCAAGTAAATAAGGTTGAATGTTAAACTCGAATGTTTCATTTGCATACATGAGTGTGTCAGCTGCCTGCTGATACATGCTTGTGCAATACCTGGAGTCACCAGAAGATAGATCTCTCACTCTGTTCTAGCCCTGTAAAACAGGCAGCAGAAGGAGGCATGGAATCTTGTCCCCGACCCGAGAGTGTTGCTTAACTGCTGTCTACTTAACCTTTGCTCTGGGTCAGTGTCTCCCAGCTGTGCACTGCAGTCCCTAAGGAACTAATGGGAAAGTTTTAGGGGGTCACACACACAAAATAATATTCATAAAATTAGTTATGTGAATTATAAAAAGGAGAGTAAACATAAGACAGCATGATTTGGTTTGTCTTATTTCTAATAAATACAATTAGGGCAATCAGATTTGCATAAAGACAGATGCATAAAAGGTGCTGCAATTCCAAGAAGTTTGAGAAACATGTTCATTTGGCTCTGTATTAGTCAGTCTCCCTCTTCTGCCCGGCTGGGTAGTGGTTTCTTTTGTTTGCTTTGTTTGGTTGAGTTCCTTTGGTTCTGATTGGGGTTTTTTAACCTTTGGGACATTAGAACCTTGGATGTTTGGGAATTCCAGAAGCCTGACAGCCTGGTCAGAATGTCACTCTGTATTTGTGAAGACAAGTCATAAATCATACATGTAAGGAGTTAGTTACTTCATGGAAGAAGTGGGGTTTCTTATTATGCTCTGCATGTGTACTGTAAATCCAGTATGGCTTATATATGTAATATTTATGGTGTGTGTGTGTAGAAAATTGGTCAAGCACTTCTGACTAATCTATTCACACCCTAGTATTTCTCAAAACACTGGGCGGACATTCTGTAAGCTTTTGTCATCCAACCAGGGAGAAGAGGCTCATGTCTTGTTTATGCTACTGTTGTTTCTTGTCTGTCATTTTAGAGCTTTTCATTCCAGTCTGTAATTGTGTAACTAGGAACAGTATCTAAAAATGAGAGATTCTTGTTGGCTTTCCTTATTTGTAGATGGGACATTTAGTCAGAGCCCACAGAATGTTTGAAGACAAGGACAGTATGCTGTAACACCACTTCATTTTGAAAGCTAAGCTAGTATGTCAGTGCATTTGAAATGCTCCCAGTGACTCATGGAAAACTGCTGTTTTCCTGGAATCGTTGCCAACACTGTGGCAGGGGATGGCTTTGGGACCTCTCTGTGTAAAAACTGTAAGTCTGTGAGCTCCAGATGGAATCAGAACCCTCTCCCCTTTGCTAGTTGGTAAATGCCTATGATGAGAGATGTCAGTACCTACTAAAACAAAACAAAAATAAAGAAAAAACAAAAGCCAGTGCACTTTTTCTATTCTTTGATTTTATTGTATCTCCATATCTTTTAGCAGATACAGTTATTGCAGTGCTTGATTAAAACTTAACTTTTTATTGAATTTACAAAAATATAGAATGTGCCACCCTTAGAGCACTGGTGTTGTTGAAATTTAGGGTGAGCAGAAAAGAAGAGTGAAAGGTTATTTTTTTTCTATAGTTGTAGAAGAGGAGTTACTGGTTTTTTGTTGGTTTTTTTTTTTGTGGAGGATGTTGTTGCTGCTAAACATTCATAGAAACACATAGAGAATGGCTTTTCCCCCCCACTCTCTCCCTCTCAATTCTCAGCCATAAGCTTATATTTCATTTCAAGCTGCAAGGGTGTCTATGGAATGATAGTTGAGTTGAGAAATGGAACTGAACTGTTAGCCAAATGTTCTAAAGTTTTACAAAATAGTTGGAGAAACACAAGATTATTAACTTCTGGTACAAAGGTTCCTGTTGTTTGATTGCTGATGGTTTTTTTTCTCTGTTTTAGTTACATGCTTAGATGTGTACAGGTTGTTCATTACACAGTTACTTAATTGCCTAGTGCTGTGACACTTCAAAATTTAAATCTTAGGGCTGTTTTTAGGTGTTTGGCTTTTGTTGTGGTAGTTTCTTTTTTTTGTTTGCTTGAGTTCTTTGATGTTATTGTTTAGTAAATATCTCTGGTTGTTTCTAGGGGTTTCAGTATTCAGTTCTTGCTTGATTCTGCTAAACATGTTCCACTTTGAAGTGCTCTGTGGTGTCTTGGCAGGTTCAGAAATCCATCTGAAAGCTGACTTGCAGAGAAACAGCTGCAGAAACAATACCCCCTGGAATTAGTAAACAATTCCCTTGGTTCTGTAAGATGATGAAAGCAACGGAGGGCCTATATAGTGAAACTGATTGTTTCTTCAGTAGGGTCTTCATAATTCATAGAAATTTCTTCAGGTCTTCCATTCTGCTGTTGTCTTCTCCAGTACCCATATTTTTTTGCGATTTTCATGACATGCATTTTGAACGAGGCGCCCAGAAAGGCATAGAGGAGAGGGTTGAGGCAAGTGTGGAACAAAGCTATGCTCTTGGTGACCTGGAGCGCCACGTCCATGGTTTTACTGGCGTCGCAGTCTGTAACCAGCATGTAGATGATGTCTATGGCTTGCCACAGCTTCACGGAGTTGTAGGGTAGCTGGGTGATAATGAAAGTAGCCACTACTGCCAGCAGAACCATGAAAGGCCTGGACTTCTTAACATTTGCAGATCTAAAGATTGCCCGAGCAGTAACGGAATAGCAGGTCAGCATTACTAGGAAAGGAAGCAGAAATTCCAGGATAATTTCCAGGATTTGAATGGTTGATTTTAAGAGTGTTTGCATGTTCATTGGAAATACAGGAAGGCATTCATTCCTGTCATTGTGTTTCTTGACTTGATTAAATATCAGCTCAGGGATACTGAGGAAAATGGCAGCCAGCCAGACACAGATGCAGGTAACACTGCAGTGTTTGCCAACTCTTCTACGGCCCTGGGATTCAGAAGTGGCCCTGTATCTATCCACACTGATACAGGCCAGGAGCAGCATGCTGGAGCTGAAGTTCATGGTGTACAGAGAAGAAGTGAACTTGCACATTGGGTTTCCAAGTTCCCATCCCTGCACTGCATTTGCAGCCCAAAAAGGGAGGGTGAAGAGCAGGAGCAGATCGGCGATGGCGAGGTGCATGATGTACACGTCCGTCTTCGTCTTGGGTTTCTTGCAGTAGGCATAAATTGCAACCACTAATGAGTTTCCAGCCACTCCAACTGTGAAAGCCAGTGCATAGAACACTGGGAGAAATAATTTTCTGAAATTTCTCACATCACTTTTTTCACAGAGAAGCTCATAGGTATTGTAATCTATGAGAAGATTTGGATCATCCTCCTCATCCTCAATCCAGTAATCTGTTGAGTTATTCATATCTCAGACCGTGGCAAAGCTACAAGACACAAAAAAGTGGGGAGAAGGGAACACCAAAGAAATAATATTGGATTAAAGTTTTAAAATTTCTGTTGAAATCTAAAAGCCTTCTTCAGGGCTGCTTATACATCTCAAATTTAAAAAACTTAGATATTGAGAATAAATCTGTGAATAATCAAAGTGAAGCTAGACAATGACAGAGGCAGAGCAGACCATCTCAAGTTCTCACGTGAAATAGAGTAACTGACAACATCTGTGTGGGCAATACAAAGCAAAACGAATTCAATTTAAATGCTTTCATTACCCTTAGCATTTGAGATTGTAAAGTGCTTGGAGTGCCCCTCACTGATTTCCATATTCAAGTTGAGGAGCCATCCTTGCTTTAATGGCTCTGACTGTGTTACGTTTGACAATATTCCATTGCACATAACTGTGTCTGCACCTTTATAGGGCTGGAGTTACACCTTCCCCTCTCTAGCTGCTGCAAAGCAAAGGAATATCAGCCGAAGGCTGTAAATGCTGTTGCAATCAGGAGTACAAGGAATATGAACAGATTACAGCTGAGGCAAGCAGCTGCCTGCTGTCGTAAATATTCAGTGCCTGCTGTCATAAATTTTGATAAATTCTGGCTATGAGTATAATACAAGGAGAGTGTTTTTGTTTGCTTCTCAGGCACACTGTACATGCCTGTTACAAAAAGCGCAGCAGGGGTGTCAGTTGCTGAGCAGCAGCAGAACAAGCTTAATTTAGTCTCCATCCCACACAGCCAGCCATAGCCACGTGGAATTTCTTACAGAAGCAGATTGCTGTGGGTACACTGCATCTTACAGCTGGAGCTTCTCAGGGTGTTATTACAGAAAGGAATTTTATCACATACAAACTGCCCACAAGTACCCAAAGAGCTCAGAAACTCTGCTGGTTTTTCAAGTACGGTCTCAGGACAGATCTCTCTCTGTAAACACCGAGGCTGGGTTCTCACTGCCAGCTTAGGGTTGAAGTTTAAGTGTTTGTATCTTCAGATTGTGTCTTACTGCAGGACACGACTTGCTTATTCTTTTCCTGTAACTGTGTTCATTGACTCATGTGCTGAAATTCTGTCTGTTGTAAAATACAGTCCTGCAGTACCTTGTTTTCTTGAAATAAATAGGATTAACATTTCTTAACAGCAGTAGCAAAAACCAGCTGAGAATGAAAAACATATCGCCCTTTTCTCATCATATGCAGTGTTCAGAATTTGAGGTTAATGTTGCTGAAAGCAGATTGTTATCTGATATTCTGTCCTAGAGCTACAATTTGTCTTTCTCAAGCCGGAAAGAAAAATGCAAATACTATTTCTGTTTCTTAGACAATTGTTTAAATGAAGGGTTGCCAAGTGTCTCTTAAAATTTTTTTAATATATTTGTCTACTAGGAAAAAATAAGTTACTGATTGATCTCATAATAAGGGATGCAGACCAATTAAATAGAGAGAAATTAATAATTTTTATTTTTATTTGATTTTTTTCAGTGATTCGCCTAGCCAATTTTTTTTAAGGTGTATTAGTTTGAAATTAACTGTTTTGTTTGGCTCCATCTTTAATGACTTTGTTGTATTATTCTGTTAACATTTCAAAACACTCCCCATCAAACTTTTACAAATGATTACTCTTAAGTCTTGTAATTTGTTTTTTATCGTTGCCTTAATGAGACGTGCAGAATGGAAAAGTACAGTCACTCTTCTTAATACTTTGGCAAAGGGATGTCTGTTCTATGCCTAACAAGCTGTGTTAGCAGAATTCTCCAGCAGCAGTAATCTTTTGCAGCTTTATGGTACTTTGAGGAGAGATTTAGTTATCGGCAGCAAAAAAATCCTTTTTTATGGTTTTTTTTTTTTTTTTAGTAGAAAAGAAACTGCAGGAAGAAGAGTTTAATCCACTTAGCTGAGATTTGAGGAAAATTAGAAGTTAAATAAAAATATTTGGTTGTGGTCTTGAAACATTTGATACAGAACTCATCAAGGAATGCTTAATCAAATTGGATCACTGGCAAATTTACTTGAAAGCAAACCAGTAAACATTTCAGGGCGAACTTAAGAAGCTAGTGTATGACAAAGCAGCTTGGCTGTTACTCTGTGCTCCGCTGCCTGATAAGCTTCTGCCTGCTCTGAGTTCTTGACGGAAACAAAGTTATCTAAAATGCAACAGTTGACATTTCTCCCTTAAAAGCACAGTTATGTTTTGGCTCCCATACCTGTTCATGCTTGTCTTTCCTGGTAATGCTGTTTCTCAGGCACACGTGCATGTGCCCCTTGCAAAGAGCCAAGCAGTCCCGTGGGATCGGGCACTGAAGAGTGGTGGAGGAGCTTAATTTAGTCTCCATCCCACACAGCCAGCCATAGCCACGTGGAATTTCTTACAGAAGCAGATTGCTGTGGGTACACTGCATCTTACAGCTGGAGCTTCTCAGGGTGTTATTACAGAAAGGAATTTTATCACATACAAACTGCCCACAAGTACCCAGAGAGCTCAGAAACTCTGCTGGTTTTTTAAATAGTGTTTTCTGAGAGGTGTACTTATAAATATATTAAACCTGCAACTGCATGTTTTCTTGCAGAATTATTTCAGCCTTCCAGTTAGCTAGAAATGCAGTGTTTCTGTGAGTTTAAACTTGACATGGGATTGTATGAATGATGGTGAATTAATTCAATATCCCTAGTTTAAACAGACAGATTTTATTCCTCTGATGAATTAAGCAGTATTCTGTCCTTCTACTGAACAAATCTAATTTTGACACTGGAAAGGAGACGTGCCTTAGTGAAATGATGTCCCTCTGTAAAGCCAACTTAACTAAGAGTAAATGTATGCAAATAAGATATCATGCAATATAGAGAGCAGTAAGGATTAAAACAAAACTAACCTTCTTTTGTCAGCAGATGAGCAGCAGGTACTGCAATTGAGATGTGCCTCAGTGAAGTGATCTGAATTGGTCTGACACATTGCATTTTGTCGTCAACCACCACACCCTCATGTGGAAGTCAGTTGCACTTTCATTTTGACTTGACAGTTTTAAAAAAAAAAACTTTTAAAAATTGTGCTTTCCTGGAAACTCTTCATATGTTGAACATGTACACTTCCTACATTCCTCCCTGTTCCAACCAGACTGTGACTGCTCTTTGGAAGGTCAGGACACTCTTACTGCTTCTCTTTGTTGTTTGTGGTTTTATTCCTGAAAGTCCAAATGTTTTATACATAATCAGAAGGCTTTTATCGAACCACACATTAAAAAGGTGAAAGGGAGAGAAAGAAGAGGAGGTCCATTGGGGCTGAGTTACTGCCCCAGACACCACAGGGAGTCACTACATCCTTTCCTCGGGGCACTGCTGTGCTTTCGATGGCTGCCTGTATAAGGTTTTAAGGTATCCTTATATCCCCTCCCTTAGTAACTTTTCAGGGGATACAATAGAAAGATGAGTTTGCTTTTTGTGAGGTGGGGAAGATGGTTCTTTCAGTGTGTGAAACCAGAAAGATGGTAAGGAAAATATGTGAAGGCAAGTGGCAAATTGTCAACCGGAGTACAAGCAGATGGTCCTGCATCCTGTGGGAGAGTTCTCAGGGACTTGGATTGCCAGTCAATCTCATAATCAAATTAGTGACCTGTTTGAATTATCCTGGATCAGATAGCAATCTGATGAGGTTCAGTAAATGCAATATTGAAGCCAAACAACAGAGAGAGATATTGAGCAGACCAGAGGTCAGATTTTGGGGGTTTTTGGCACTCCGATGCACCTGCCATGACTGGATTAACCTTCTGTCTGTGCTTCAATTATTTTGAAATATATGAAAGGAAAGATTCTTAAAAATGGGCAGCTAAGATTGTAATGGGTAGATGTTTTCCACGTGCTGTACTTTGTTTCAGAATAACAAAGTAAAATGGGCTGGGAGAGGAATTGCAGTCTAGAGGAAGAGTGCCACATTATTTGTGCGTATTTCTGCAATGCTTTCATCTTGAGTTTTCACAGTACTTCAGTGGTGTTCTTCACAGTGGCAGATAAGATATTTGGGCTCCTTCCCAGCCATCTCCTTGCAGGTCATGTCATGGCTTGGAGGCCTGAGCTGTGTCTCTTTAAAACAAATGAAACTCTCAGTTCTGAACAGGCTTTGTCTCAATATGGTCTCCAACAAGATGGAATAATCAGGCTAGAGCTGAGAATGCTTCCAGGGAATTGTGTGCTGCCTACAGAAGTGCCCAAGAGGTTTTGTGGGCAGGCTGTAGGAAGGCAGTTCATGTAAATCCTGCCTTGTTTATTGCAGTTCCTCAGCTCTTTGTAACTTTCCAGGGGTGCAGGGAGGACAGATCCTTCCAGTCAGAGTAGATAAATAATATTGTCATGTATGTATTTCAGTAGAGTCAAAAACAACAAAAATTATTTAGTAAGTAAGAGTGAATATGAAACAGATCTTACTTAACTAAAAACTTGTGGCTCTGTGAAAGTGGCATGAAGGGCAAGGAAAAAACATTCCTAAGCTTCAGCAAGTGCTCTCACTGGCACCATCTGAGCCCATGGGCTCCAGCTGGGAATGACCAGCAGTCACATTCAGTGGCAGAACAGCAAAGCCCTTGCAGCTGCGCAACCCAGCATTGCCTCTGTCCTTACTGCTTGCAGCTACAGTGTAGTCTTTGCCATCCATGAACCAGCTGCCTGCAGTGTTATCTGGAGAAGATGAGATAAAACTGTGGAATACAATATGCTAGTGGGTAGAAATTACTGCAGGCTCCTGGTGGGATGTGCCTGTGTGTCCCTTTTCTTCATTAGGAGACTCTCACACTCCGACAATCAGTACCACGGTGCCATCCACCCTAGGAAGACCAGTTTCTGCTTGTAGGAGAGTCCGGAACACGTGTTGATCAGTGCCCATCTAGGAAGCTGTCAGGTCTGTAAGTCACCACAGACCCCTGACCTTTAGCAGAGAGAAGTAACCTGCTGGGCTGACAGGTACAGCAGCCAATGTGGCAAAAATCATAGGTGTTCAGCATTCTGGCAGTAGTTTACCTGGCCTTAGTCATCTTAGAAAGAAAATTGAAGACTGAACACTGAAAAATAAATAGATTGCAAGAATAAAGTGCTACTGGCTTCTGAAAGCAGGCTCTTCCTCAAGCACAGGTGGTACTCAAAGGTTGCCACATTTAGTAGTCTCTCCACCAGAAAGAACCTGTTGAAGTTAATTGTGTGAAGATCAGTAATCTTAAGCATGTTATACCCCTGATAGCAAAGATTAGGCTTCTAAGGGGATTGTGATCAACACTCTAAGCACGTTTTAAAATATTGTCTTTGCCTATGTCAGTGGGTGCCATGAAGAGTTCAAAAGTATAAAAAGTTAGTTAAACTGAAGATGTTTGCCAGTGTAGCAGCATTGTGGTCTAAAAGTTTTGGACAGGTTGTGCAGTCATATACATTGAAAACTTTATCGAAAGCTCATCAATATGGAAATATGGTTAAAACTGGCCTTCTAAAATGTCTTTCTTCAATTGTGAGTTTTCTTGCAAAACTACTTCAAACTCCTACCAAAATAACAGGCTTTTTTGACTTTTCCTCTCCATCCTTTAGCAATGTCTTTGAATTCTGTAAGTGATGTGAAAATGTCATTTGCAAATGAGATGTTTATCCCATCCAGGCTGTTTGCATTCCTTCCAAAGCACTGGAGTATTTCAGAATCTTGCAATAGACCAGAACTTTTTTTCTATCCCTTATAGGTCAAAGTGACATAAAATTTGTTTTAGGTTTTCAGGACTTCAGACTCTAAGGAGTGGAAGGGCCAGGAATCTGCCTTCCTTTGCTGTGCTTAGATAGGAACAAGTACATATGAGATGGAGGTATTCATTTGCCTTCCAAAAATGTGTACAAATGATTTAGAACATCTAACCAGATGTCTAGCTCTCAGTGAACTCCTCCACTGAGTTCAACATGAAAGCTTGTTCTGATTTCTTTTTTTTCATACAACATGGTTAAATTTGCCCTTTGTTTTGAAGTACGGATGTGACTTGAGGATTATTTACAAAACAGTTTTTCAGGAGATTGCAGAAGGTCAAAATATCTTTTGTTGTAAACCCCACTTGAAGATAGTTCTGCTTTAGGAAATAGCACTTGTGCAATTCTTTACCTCCCGTGAAAAAGGAGAAGAGTCAAATGCAGGGGTGACATTTCCCTGTACAGGGTAGTACCCTGCAAAGTGTATGTTGGGTCATTTGGGGTTGGTCACCTGCTTGTTGCAGTTGCCCAAATGAGCCAAGTGTTTGTGATCTAGTTTTTCTCTTTGTTTTTTTGGTGTTTTTTTGGTTTTTTTTTTTTTTTTTTTTTAACAAGTTGATTTATCCCCCTGCCCAAAGCTTTTTCACTGGGATTTTTAGCTTGTTAGCATTGTACAGCTCATGGGCCACTCTGTAAACCCCCTCTGGAAACAATGGCTGAATACCATATTGCAAAAGAGGAAAGTAAACAGCTGGCAGTCTGGCCCTCCAAACAGGCAGTGTTTATCACAAATAAATAAATCTCTCTCCTGCTTCCTGGCCATCACAGTGGCTGTTTGTAGGAGGAAGTGGCTCAGCTCAAAGCCAGGTGGTTGTATTGTCCAGACCAGAGTTTCCCAAACCTTGTGAGAACAGCTGCCAGAGCAGTTATAAAGTTGTATTTGTTTCTGACCTCAGAACAAAACCAAGCTGCTACAGATCAAGCCTTGAACTGAATCTCTACAAAGCTTGTCATCTGCATTGAGATAGCAGTAAAAAATTACTGATTGCTACACCCACTGGGTATTTTCCCTAGCTTTATTGTTTGTGGGAGGCTTTGAAAGGAATGAGAGCATGCTTTGGTACTAAGAAACCTTTAAAGAAAAAGACAGTGAGGATTGAGGGTCATAGAAATGTTACTTTAATCAATGGCAGAATCTTCTTCAGGACTAGTACATTAAAGTGCTGTCTTTATGCTACAAAGGTTTAATAAATATGTCCATATAAGAAACATCTCAAATAATGTTATCAAATGGCTTGAAATGCTAGCAGACTATTTTCAGGTAACAATTTCCACTCAAATCTTCAAAGTGCAATCTAAAATCATTTGCGTAAAGGGGGAGAAATCCTGCATTCCAGAGAAGTTATCATGGTAATCCTTTGATAGCCTTATCTGCATAATTTGGTTATAATGTGGTTGGTGTTTCATTCCCACATAGACCCTCCAGTCTTTAAAGGTAGAAGAAGTTTTTTTAAAAGTTTTGGTTTTGAAATGGCAGCATCTCACCTTGATAGATGTGCTTTTGTATCAGCCTTATTTGGTCAGCTGTAATGTAGACAGAAGTAATTAGATTCCATTTCAAGTACCTTCTTGTTCCCTTTTCATAGGAATAGGCAATGAAGCTGGAGGGTTTGGATATTTGGCTTTTCATGTTCCCCTTCCCACAAGTCAGGTTCCTTTTACATGTTAAGTAATAGTACGTATTTTGTTTCCGTGTGATATTCAGAATATAAACACAGGGGTAGATTGTATCTCCTGCATCACAAAAGGAAGGGAGTAGGATTTCTTGTTATGCAACTTCATTTGATTCTAGACTGAGATTTTATACTAAAAACCATTTTTGTGTTTGCCCCTTTTTTTAAGGTGCTGGGAACCCAAATTGCAAAGTTGCAATTGTAATGGGCAAAACCAAAAACTCATCAGCATCCAGGTAAGAATTCCTAGGAGACTCAGAATTCCCTAAAACTTGTTCCCTGGAGGAGCCACTTGCAAAAATTTTGTTAAGTGAAGTGCCATTAATTGCCTTGACCAGTTGGATGTGCTCCTGAACTAGAGTGATGTTTTAAACTTCAGCATCTTTCTGTTGTAGCCTGAGTTCCTGTTTTGCTGTCAAATTCTGTTGACTGAGTCCTCTCAACCTTGCCACTGTTACCGTCTTTCATTGGCATGCTTCCCACCTCTCTCCATTGCACCAGCTCTCGTGTTTGCGCAGCTGTGTGACGAATTGGATCAGGAAATTTTGGGTGCTTCGCTAGCTTTGTCTTGGTCACATAAATTTTAATCTGCATCAGTTGTTTAACCAATAACCAAAAACTTTGGCTTACAATCTGTTTTGTAAGTGTAGTATATAAAACAAACTGGCACACACCAGGAGGAATTAAATAATAACACAATGCTTTAATAATAAAACCAAAACTTTTCAGAGCTTCCCTGAACAGAATGGGTACAAGAGGCACATCAGAGACCTGGAGTTACTGATTAAGTTTTTCACAAAGTTATGTGTAGATACAGAAAGTTAAGTCTGAAACATGGGGTGTTGGTAAGGTGAAGCTGTGTAAGCAGAGAGCACTGCACATCTTAAATCAGACCTACTTATTCCATTCCTAAATGTGTAAATATAATCCTTACTGCTTCTTCTTTGACACAAACATGTTCAACTCTTGTTGCCAAACTAGAATTGCAAACTTTTGCAAAAACTTATACAAGTGATTAATAAAATGCTCCATGTCTGGTGCTATTAACATCTCACAGCTTGTAACACAGAAGAATTGAAACATTTATATCTAAGATGGATTTTAGCCCAAATGCCGTGGATTGTCTGCAGTTTTTAGGTTTGGCTAGGTTCCACCAAGAAGCAACCAGTAACTTGCACACAGCACCTAGGACGGTTTGCCTGGAAGTTGTACAGACAGTGGCATCTGTTGAGCTCTTAGAAGCTGAAGACAAGTTAATGGAAGGGGCTATGTGACATTCCACTTGCTAGAACTGGAGACTGAATTCAGAGACCTGGGGCAGCACCTCCAGTTCTGTATGACTAACAACTGACATTAAATATTCTGAAGGAATGTAAACATGGGGAATTTTTTTTTCCGAAACTGTAGGCAAGCCAAGATAATGATTCTGATAAACTTGTTTTGAGAACAAAACAAAAGCTGAGGGGGGGGAACTGACGGGGTGATACAGAATTGTGTGCAGAGAAGTGACAGCAGCAGGAGTTTCACCGTCACGGTGCATTAGGTGCCAGTACACATTTTCACTTGTTGACTGGTGGGTCAAGAAGTGTTGAAGCCACACTCTGTGGGCAGGGTGGTGCAGATGGTACAGGTAAATCTCAGCACTGGCTTTATACGCGTCCTAAATTGAGGATGGAAAATAAAAAAAGAGGAAGGGGCAGACAGAAGGGAGGCTCAGATTTAAGTGTGCTTTTTGTCTTGATCAGGTACAAGCAGCACAGTATGATTATTGTTCCCATGGACACCCCAGGGCTGAAACTGATAAGACCTCTCTCAGTGTTTGGCTACATGGGTAGGTGATCATATTTATCAGCTATATGTGTATTAATTTATCAGCAGTCTCAGAAGCTGCAGTTATACTAATAAATATTGTGTATGAAATAAATCAGTAAAATGCATATACAGAAGAAGGGTTAGGAACTGGAGGCCTGTATTTTTATCCTCCTTCATTTTACCCTGCTGTTGTGTTTTCTGTCTCTGTAGATGAGATCCATGGAGGACATTTTGAGATACACTTCAACAACGTGCGAGTACCTGTCTCCAATATAATACTGGGTGAGTTTCAGCACTGATTTCTTTCTAATACATACAGCAATGAACCAAGTTTTATGAAACAGTGGTTTATGCTATGAATCACCGTAAGTTATTTTAAACAGTTCTGGTCAGTTGAGGGAGCTCACTTGTCCTTTAGCAGCCAACCTGCTGCTTGAATATACCTTGTTTAGAGCAAAAAGGAAGCGGGGCAGCTCTGGCTGTCATGCAAATATCACTGCCCTGAAGTAGAGCAAAGCAAAAGCTGTCACTGGTGTTCTTCTCCCAAAACCAGCTCTCGTAGACTTTACAGACTTTTAGAAAGGATGTTCTGCTGCACTCCGTGGCCAGTTCCTGGCAGAAGTGAAAAAGAAATAACCAGCAGGCCAGCACTGTGACCCCCTGCAGGGAGAACTCTGCTCTACTTCTCTCACTTAGTATATATCCTGATTTCGTCTATTTCCCCTCTGCTTCTCTAATTTTGCTATGGGGCCATTTCTGCTTGGAGCCTTGGACCCTTTCAAGAGGGAATCACCGCGTCTGCAGTGCCTGTTTTTCTTTCCAACCAGGTGAGGGCAGGGGGTTTGAGATAGCTCAGGGTCGGCTGGGGCCGGGCCGGATCCATCACTGCATGCGGTCCCTTGGTGCGGCCGAAGCTGCTCTAGAGATCCTGTGCCAGCGCGCGGCTCAGCGCGAGACCTTCGGGAGGAAGCTCTATCAGCACGTAAGCACCGTCCCTCTTTGGCTCCGTTCACACACTCCAGACCTTTGTTTTGCCCACACACAACCTTGTGGCTCTGATAATGGACATGGCAGCAGCTGTGCCCTAACCTTGAATTCTTATTCATAAAGCTTTGGGTGGCAAAGGAAAAAAAAAAATCACATTTTTCACCATAACCTATGGCATCTTTTCTTTTCCCCTCTTGCAATGTGCAATGAATTGGATATCCTTTGCTGGATTTGAATATGAATTCTGTCACTGTGTGTTCTCTGCTTTTCCTGATCAATTTGGACAGGTATTTTTTCAGGCATACAGCTTATGTTTCTGTGGTTACAATTTGAATTCACCATTTTTGTGTATCCATTCTGTCACCTGAATGTCTCCACTCATGATTGGTGGAGACACTCAGGGGTCTAAATTTCACTGAAAATTTTACTTCTTGGATCAAATATTTGTAGTTGCTTATGAAAATACAGACCACATCGAAGGCAGATTGGAGATTCTTGCTCAGAATCGAAATACTGTTACATGAGCAAGAGCCTGCTAAAATAATAAATATATGCCAGTCTGCTTTATATAGGAACCATCAGACTTTGGTAGTTGGCCTGTCACATTTCAAGTGTTCCTTAATCTTACTCAACAGCTAGGATGACTTTATTGGAAAAAACAAGTAAAAGCAATGGAAAGAGGAAAATGGATTTTTATCTGCACAGATTGTAGCAAATTCTTTGTGCAGATCCCGAGGGAGCAACTTGACATGACTGGAAAATATATATGTAATTGCCAAACTTGCCTTCACCACCATGACCTAGAATGAGTAAGAGCTGCATGAGGCACACTCTGGTTCTCAGAAGCTTGTCGAAGTAAGAGTGATGTTTGATGAAGCCACAGGCCTGACCTGGAGGCAGCTGCAGAACCCATGCAGGTTCTTCACAGCGAGGATGGCTAAGGACAAGGTGACTGGCAGCTGCCTTGAGTACCGGGGTGCCTGTCCCCCCCAGGCCATAATTTATGACCCAAGGAGCTGTTGAGAGAAGAGAACTGAACATCCCACCCAGGTTCAGACCACCTTTGCTGGCACCAGCCAAGCAGAGCTTCCAGACTTTGCACTGAAGCAAGTGCTGCACATTTGCCTGTGTGTCCTACAAAATCCACAGCCACACGACAAGTGTGTCCCTGAGGCTGGCTCAGGCTCCAAACAGCTTTTGCACTGACAAGCATCACACATTTGTTCCTCCTGTGGTATGTTGGCTGCAGGGGAGAATTAGCCAAGAAGAGCAGGGAAGGACTGCCAAGATCATAACTGCATTTTGGATCCAGAGAGTTACTAATTTATCATCAGGCAGAGGCAGCAGGCACCACCCTGCAGCTGTTCGCCTTGCTGTGTGACACACTATCCACCACCAGTTTAAGGAAAACAAGGAATTCCTTCCCTCTTTCATCCCCCTATTTTTGTATACTGGGGCTTATTACATGGAGAGAGGGCTGTGAAGCATTAATTGATGTCCTGACGTTGGCTTTGGGTTCTGCAGGAAGTTGTTGCCCACTGGATTGCGGAATGCCGCCTTAGCATAGAACAGGCTCGCCTGCTCACACTACAAACAGCCCGCAAGATTGACATGTTGGGCAACAGAAGAGCAAGAAAAGAGGTAAATTTTATTTTTTGGTAGCCAGGACTTGGGGGATGCCATGCTTGTGCATTCAGCTGGTTAAAAGACAAACTAAAACATATTGTTAAACATTATTATTCTAATTGTAGAGTATAACTCCATGTTGAAAACAGCCTTAAGATATGCTTTTGTTAGAAGATGGGGGAGTGATCTCAGTGAAAAACAGAGATGAATCTGTTCAAGCATTGCTTGCTTGTCTTAACACATTAAGATAGTTTTGGGTGACTGGAAACAGTTTTACCATACCCAAGGAACGAGAACAGCAGAGCTCTCATCCAACCCTGAGAGGAAGGAATGTACTGAGAGATACCAATAGTCAGCAGAAGTGTTGGATAAATATTTTCACTTGCTTATGAAACTATTACTGATAATGTGAGTTCTCTTCTAACTACAGGTAGCCATGACCAAAGTGGTTGTTCCACGAGCTGTGCTTAAAGTGATTGACTGTGCAGTTCAAGTGTGTGGTGGAGCTGGAGTTTCTCAGGATTTTCCTTTGGCATTTATGTGAGTAAAGGGAGATTTCCTGTAAATTCTAAGCATTCCTTTTATGACAATTTGTAACACCAGTACATGCTGTTTCACCTCAGCATGCAATAATAGTGCATGTCCCTTTAAGCTATAAAATTTAAAACAACTGTTTTTCTAGTGCAATTAGCCTTACAAAAAATAAAAGCTGGCACTGGACCTAAAATCGTTCTTATCAGCAGTAAAGAGAATGTGCTTCTAAAGCTTAATGTTACCTCTTACGGCCTTGGAGAGAAGCAAAACTTCTGAATTCCCAGCCCATCCATCTCAATCCTGCCAGGAAAATTTTGCTGCGGTATCTGCCATGTGATAGCACTTCTCAAAGCAAGGAGTGTCAAAAGGGCAGCTGTGGCAAAAACAGTGTGGAGAGCTCCTGTGTGAGCCTGTCTGGCTGCTGTGGCAGGTCAGGAACCCACCCCTAACTCAGCTCTGCCCCCACAGGTTTGCCTACATACGCACCTTGCGCCTGGCAGACGGGCCCGATGAAGTTCATCTCTCAACAATTGCAAGGTGGGAACTCCTTGATCAGTCGAAGAAGCTCACTGCAAAAATCTAATTTCAGCTTAGAGCCTTCTCAAGTGGAGCGAAGACTTAGGAGAAGTTTTAGTGTAATAATGCTATCTAAGGTAAAACTATGAATACAAAAACTTGATTCTAACTGGAAGCAATTATTTTCTCACTATTTACACTTACTACACTTAATAATTATGGGCTTGCTTTTAAGAATTTGCAGAATTCTATGTAAATAATTTATCTGGGTTCTTTATAACACCAAATAAAATCTATTTTCTAACAGGCCTAAAGTGCTTTCTTTGTTCTGAATCAAAGCCTTTTATCTTTCTATTGTAGACAAAGCAGTTTTGAGTCAGAAGGCCCAGACAATTTAATTTATTGCAAGCTAGGCTAAACATTCAATTTTTTATTAAATGACAAATAAACACTGAAGGTAATACCTTTCTTTTCCAAAGCTCAGCTGCCATCCAACTGTCTCTGCTCCCCAGTTCCTGCTCTCAGTTGCCTTCCTTGTCACTGAGACTACACTCAGTCCTTCCCCAGCTCCCCTGAAGTGAGGCTCAGAGCAGCACAGAAGGCTGGGGTCATGTGTAGCAGTTTGTCTGCTACTGCTTGCTTATTACTCTGCAGTGCTTCTCCAAATGGATCTCCCCCCATTTTTGCTTACAGATGTCCCTTTTGTCTCCCGTTGCATCCTTCTTCCTGTCTCTCCTTTTGTGCACCCTCACAAACCTCCTCCTGTGTCCTGGTTGCAGCTGCTCCCCGCCCTTTCTTAAATATGCCTAAGCTCAGGTGGCACCTTCCTCCTTCAGGAGCTGATGTTTTGGCTGGCAGCAGCAGTGTCAGGGTGCAGTTCATGGCCTCTGCTGCTCCCAAAACAGGACCTGCCGTTTGTGCCCAGTACACCTCTATGAAGTTCTCGAAGGTCAGAGTTGCTCAGTTCTGCTCCTGTACCAATCCCTTTGACCTGAGTTACTTCAAGAGAACTTGCCCATGCAGGAACAGAACCAGAGAGATCACAGCACACTGCACCACTGGTAGCTCTACTTCCTGGAGTTAGGATAATCACTTTTCAACTTACACAGGGCTGGTAACTTAAGGGCAATGAAGTTAAGGACACAAGGGTTTACTTTTGCATGAGCAAACAAGCAAGGCCCCCCCTCCAAGCTCCTTCCTGTTGGAGCCTGGGGAGAACACACTCTGCTTGGCTCAGTCTTCAGGATGAGGCTGTGCCAGTTCTGTCCTTGAGCCCAGAGCCAAGTGCTCACCTGAAGAGCATCCAGCTACAGCTGCTGTGGTCACTCGGGGCGGGGTCAGTGGCAGAGTACCTAGAACTGGAAGCATTCCATGAAGTTTCTTACCTCATTATACTTAAAACCAAGATTATAACCTCTTTTGAGAAAGCAGTAATTCTTGTTTACACTTCCATCCACTTTAGTTTCCTCTTGATTCCTGCCAAGAATGTTTTCTAGGGAGTTGAGAGCATCAGCAGGTCAGTGGCTAAACTGCACTTCAAATACAAAACCACCTGCGCTGTACATGTGGTTCAGGAGTTCTGCTCCAGGCTATCAAAATCTGCATAATGTGTTTTTTCAACCAAGAATGCCCAGGATCATACTTAGCCATGTTCCAATTAGGGTCTCTGGCCTCATTTCCCACACTTTCAAAGACCAGCTAGACAAGAACACCACCTTTATCTCATTAACAAGGCTCTTAATTCCCTTTATTTTAAAATTTTATGTACATATGAATGATCTGTATAATGTACACTCAATATAGAAAGTTTTTATATACTGGATAATGTATAGAACATTTCACAATTACACTAATTTCTTACATAACATGTCAACTTTTTAAGGTTTTTTTGCTGAAGCTTTGTCAATTTGGTCAAGCCAGTTATACATACAAATGTCTAATGCTGTTTGATCTGAGGAAGAAGATAATGTTAATGATTAAGGACATGAGTGAACTGGTGCAGGGACAAATCCTTTCAGGTCATGTTCAATGAGAGTGATCACATCAGACTGAGAAATGAAGGGATGCCCTTTTAGTGGGGTCGGTGAGGTCAAAGTTATTTTAGCCCAATTCCTCTAGACTGTAGCTCAACTCCAGTCATGCTAATTCGTAAAATATAAAAACTAGGAAAGTTTGATTCACAGTCTTGTAAACAAATATAAAGGAACAAAATGTGCTTATGTACATCAAGAAAAAATTCTTGTGTACCCATTTCAGCTGATCCACAGAGTGCTTTCTTGTGTTACAGTGTGGTAGTTAGAATCACTGACTTTTCCTAGAAAAAAAAAGTCATAGAAAAAACAAATAACACTGTCATAAACACCTGGCAAGGCAGTAAGTTCACTTCAATGTATTAGAGGAAAGTGCTGTTCCTCATCACTGGCCAGTCTGCCTTTGTCTCTTCCCCAAGGATTTCCAGTCCTTAGCTGACATCTCCCACTTCGTTGTCTACTGGGGGTGGTACGTTGGGCATTACGGATGACGTCGTCCCTGCAGTGAGGTAACCAGCAACTCCAGGGCCTTTCGGGAGGAAAACAAATACTGGTGATTAGTTTTCCTTCTACTGGGTGACTGAACAGCTTTATTCCCTCTGGTAACACTCAGATATATCATCTAAGTCAACCAGACGCCTTACACAAGAATATTTAAGAGTTTTTCTTTAGATTCATTGACATCTAGGAACACTAGAAACTAAGGCTTCTCAGTCTGCTAAGCAGGATAGCTTGTGGGGGTCAGTTTTGGGCTTGCTCAGTGTTTTTTATTCTGATATGCCAAGTAAGTTAAAAAAGAACCCCAACCACCTGCATTACCCATCTTACCTGCCATCATGGAAGCAGCAGTAAAGAGGGGGTGGCCTTCCTTTGCTAAAGAAAGGCCCTGCCATGGAATTGAAGTGAGTTCAGGCATGTGTTCCACTACTGGGCTCCTTGTGTATCTTTTCAGTGTTGTAAAGGCTTTTCCCAGCTGCATAGTTCCAGGAAGCAAATTGGGCTGCCCCATGAAGAAGCAGAACTGCCTAAAGCTTGTCTAGCCAGCATTTTGTGCCTTCAGTTGGAATAAAGTGACAGCATTCTTGGGATACACAAGTTCTGTACTGGAGATGCAGGACTCATACCACTACTAAGTCTCCATGTTGATTACTACAGGGGCAATCAGTTTTGCACTGCAGGCAAAGCCCCTCTCCCTCAAAGCTTGAAATTAAAAATTTAGTCATACAGAAATTTCAATAAATGCAATAAAAACTTGGGTTGCAGCATGAGGTGTTTTAACAGTAACTTTTTTTCAGATTAGTGACTAGAAAAGTGATCATTCACAACACGTTCCTCCAGCCAACACTGCCAATATTGAACATACTAAGCTCTGCTGGGTCCTGTGCTCTTCCCCTTTAAGCCATCCTCACAGAGCTCTCCCAAATTTACTACTCCTTCCTGCCCCACACTCCTTTCTCACACTACAGCCCAGAGCCAAACATCAGAGCGTGGTTTGTCTCCCTGTGAACAGTCCCACATTATACTGCGAGGCAGAGAGCAAAGCAAGCAGTGCCTCTGGCAATAAAAAGCTCTCTGGCTGCCGGAGGGGACCTCTCTTTGCCAGCCCATCAGTGAAACCTGCCAAGTGTCACACCCACTGTTACCCATCCTAGTGCAAAAACTCCCCACAGTTATCTTGTGCCTCAAGCTTTTCCATCATGGAGGACTTCTAACATAGCTCCAAAGCTGAATTCCTGCATAGTACCAGCAAGTGCCAGCCACTGCAGTAGTCAGTGGAGTGCTCCTGTGTGCTCGAGGAAGGGAAGTGTTGGGCAGTTTGGGACCACGCATTTGTACAGCTCTAGGACATGCATCTGTTACTTGGAATGCAGCGAGCGCAGCGTGCGTTCTGCGAGGTGGTATCTACCTGCTTTAGAGAGCTACACAGAAGTTAGCAAGCTGCCTGACACAGCAGATCTAAAGCCCACTTCTCAGGTGAAGGGGACTGCTGCCAGTTAGAAGGGAAGGAGAAGAGACACCTGAGGGAAGAGAAATAAGCAAGGGAAGTTTCAAGGGAAGTGCAAATAGCAAAGCAATTTGAAGCAAGACATAAGGCAGAATACAAGATAAGAGAGGTTAAAAATAAAGCTTGGTTTCCATCTACACTTTGCATTTGTACAGCACCTTCATTCTACATTGGCAAGCACTTCAACATTAGGCAATTTAAAAGCAGCATGGGCCTTAAGGCAATTGGAAAACTGCATTGCCCCCAGTCTCAAGCCTGACCACATCTGGTACAGTTTCCATTCTTGGCCAGTAATCAGTCAGCATTTTCCTCCTATTTCTAAATTTTTAGTATTTATGAAATACCAAGGAAATTCAGTACAAACTGAATCAGTTCCAGTGTTCTTTGTCAAAGTGGCATTAAATGGTACAAAACCAAAAAAAACTCCTGTTCAGAGCTAAAGCAGAATGTTTGTGTGAAAAAAATGTATCAAGTATTGCAATACCTACTCTCAAAATATAAGCAACTACTTCTAGACAGTGTAGTTCCTGACTTGAAAGGATCTTGCTTCATTTTCTCAAAATACATGCTAGTATCTTGCAAGAAAAACTTCCACCATCTGATTTATACCTCATTAATTCAGTTATGCTCAAAAGCTTTATCAAGATTCCTATACTGGGTTAGATGAGAAAGTTCCATGTGGCACATGGATGAGTCCACACTGGCTTCTCACAAAGGACTTTGAAACCTCACCTGTGAGGCAAAGCTTTTAAGACCAAGTGTTTGTTCAGGTGATGGCTACTGAGGAGTCAGAAGTTTGCCTCACGTGTTGCTTTAGACAAAGTTTGCTGCAATGTCATTATTTTCTATATCTGAAAATCTTTTATGTGACAGTGATGTTTTGGACTCTGATACTGTGTCTGATACAAGTGTGGCACAAGTGAAGGAAGAACCAGGACTTGATTTGCTGTGACATAACTGATCTGGGATTAAGTCTGCACCATGCAAGAAAGTTCCCATCAGCTGCTAACCTTAGTGTGCACGCAGTGCACACAGCTAAAATGCTTTTCTTCACTGCCAGTGGGACTGAGGTGGCACCTGTAGGGTGCCATTTCAATCTTGGTGGCACCAGCAGGGGACCCACTCAAGGTGCACCACTGCTGCAGTGAAGTATATGCTGCAAGCTCCACGTACAGGCACGAGGCCACCCTGGCAGGCCACTGATTCTGGCTGGAACACAACCTCAAACTCCAACCTATTAGCATTCCAACTTTTCCAACAGTGCAACTACCTGCTTAAAACTAAAGTCGTGGTAATTCACGCGGCCAACTAATACAGACAGTCTGAGTGATTCTGAAGACAATTTACACATCCCTCCAACTGTGGAAAAACTTGTGTTCTAGAACTGAAGTAGACTGATCCTGAGAAAGCATGGAAAGCTACTGTCATTCATCAGTTTCAATTACATCTCTGCTTTATCACTACAGAGTACTTGCAAGTCTCGCCAGTGTTCAGATTTTATTGCTAAGTATGTACAGCAAAGACTATGCAGAGAAATACATTCTCAACCAGCAAGAAGTTTACCTTTTAGTTAGTGTTTTTAATAAAAAAACTTACTGTCTTTTTACAGCACTGAATGTTCAGACCAGGTGATGGCACTAGATCCTGGCGATAAACAGTATCTCCAGAGTCCAGTGTGACAATTAAGTAACAGTTCAGTAGATTCAAGACATAAACAGGAAAGAATTACTAACCTGTGAGGTATCCTGATGTTTGTGTATCAGAAATAAACAAGTCGTGTTTCTGATCCTTGAAGGCACTCCACACAGAAGAACGGGACAGAATTTCATTTACCTACAGTATTTCAAGAGATTAGCACACTGAGCAAGTGCCATTTATCATGTTCTAGGCAAAAAAACTAATTTTCTAGAGCAAAACCATTCTGAAGGGATTACACCAAAGAATATGGCAGTAGTTCAGGCTGCAATATGGAATCTGTGCACATTTCCAAGGAGACTTGCTTTTCCATGTGAATTGTGCAGCTGAACACAATGCTCAAAAAGTCATTTAACAGCTTAACTTTATCCCTTGCTCCCTAGAAAGGCAACAAGGAAAAGCAACCCTGCAAGCAGCCCCTTGCCATGCACTGACAGCTGAGGGAGAATAGGACTTTTCTGATACTATAGCAATATAGGGACTACTCGGAAGACCGACCTATTCCCAGTTTCCTCCCCTTGAGAAAGCTTTCAACAAAAGGGTAAGAGAAAGACATTAAGAACTAGCACAGTTACTGAGACAAATTTACCAACTTAGATATACATCCATAAAGCTGCTGCAGTTATGTATTTATTCGGAAAACAGAAAAGCAATTTACATTTATAACATAAGTTCTGAAGAGTCAGTTAAAGCTAACCAGCTCAAAGAACATTTCTGCACTTGGGATTCGTCTTTTTTATTAGTGCTCTTCACATGCATTGAGCCAATGAGTTCTCCACAAGCAAGAGATGAAGAAATTCCAAATCATAATCATTTTGTAGTTGCAGAATGTTAACATTTCAGGTGGAATGATGCACATGACAGCCAGAAGATTAAACAAGGGATGTTCGGAGTTTGACCTACTAAGTGTCAAAGCCCAGATAAGGACTTGTCAGTACTCACCTGTTCCCCATACTGCAGGCTGCGAGACATGGATTTCAGAGATTTAACAATCTGAGCTTTAGTTGCAGATGGGCTTTCCAGGTTCTCAAGACCAACACCTTCAAGCAGCTTTAGAAGATAAGGGACCAAATCTGCTTTCAAAGCCTGCAAACATACCCAAATGAGTTCTCTTAACACAGAGCAGAAAGTTCCATACAGATGTTTCTGCTCTATCTAGGTGTAAACTCAGTTGTATTAGTTGGCATTCCACTACGCTTTTTCAATGGACACAACACTACCCTGTGCATTAAGCTTCAATGCTCAGGTAACATCCTTGAACAGGTCTGCATTTTAGATAAAAAAGTTTTCCAACAAGAAAAGCACATTACTTAAGTGTTCAGGAGGCTTCCCAGATGCCAATTAAGTTCAACAGTTTTAATATACCCAAATATAAAAATACCGCATTTTTACAGTCTGAGAATGTACTACTTACTTGGGCTACTAAGTCAGTTTGCTCCTTCTGAAACATTCGATTCAGTGTTTCACAGGCTATCCCGACTATATCCGATCTCTTTTTCATTCCATTCATGAGAGGGCCAATGGTCTCCAGTGATGCCATCGCTCTAACACAAAGCTGTAGAGAGACAAACATCCGGAGGACTTTATTTTATGCCAAGATTAATGGTTATTACAGATATAGTCAGCCAACACCATAAATTTCTCAGTGTTTAATCTATCAATTCTCCATTAATTAGCTATAGGTCCCTGCTCACTTGTTACACAGTATTTATACTCAGAATATTGCCCTTTTGGAAACACTACTAAACAATACAAATAACTCCAGCTGTGCTTTTCTCCCCTCAAGTACTCAAATGATTCAATACCTCATTATCTGACAATATGTGCATGACACGAATGGCACTTTTAGGAATGGCATTGTTCTTGTGATTCATAGCCTGGATTATCTTGTGAAGATGACCAAGAGGAGGGACTTGATCAGCTAGCTGAGGCTGAGCACTGAACAGGCACACAGTTGCTGTGGTAATGGTTTCTAAAGTTTCCCCCTGCAGAAAATTGAAAATCAACAGAAAGTGTAACTCAGTAAAGCCTTACGTATCATCATAATAACATTTTTCACTTGCTCTGCATTATAGATTTTTTTCCCTAATGCTTTTATGTCACTTTGCTCTCAAAGTATTAAAATAGCAAGAACACAATTATCAGCTCCAATAGTGGCAAACATTCAGTAGTTCCACAAAGACAGATCACACGGGAATTCCTAAGCATTATTTCCAGCATCTTGAGAATCCAGTGTCTGGCTAAGTTGCTTGGTGGAAGCATGACAGCATGGATGTTTGGCTGACCACCTGAATTCCTAGAGGGTTCTGCAGTCTGCAGAAGCACTTGTCATGCCTTGTGTATTCTGCATGCCTCTACAAACTGCTATCACATCTTCGTAATAAAGATGCCTGTTTCATTCAACATGCAAGTTAGCTTCCATCCTGCAAGTCTAATCCAGAATCTGTCTGAACACTGTTTAAAAATTAATTTTCAAACTGTAATACACATTTGCTATACTCATTACGCTAACTGTTAGGTGGCAGCCTTCTGCAGATCACATAATTCACACCAGAGTGGGAACCTAGTGTCGCAGAAGGACAAGAGAAGTCTCAAGAGCAGAAAATTTTTAGGTGGTGTAGAACAAGTGCCATTTTTTTAGGTTGGTCAGTCATGGAATAATTAAAAGACACTTCATTTGTTAAGCCTCATCTCTAGCACAAAATAAGTCTCTAAGAATTAACTGAAGCTAATTCTATGGCTTCAGGGGCTTTAAAAGCCTTGACTCATGTCCAGAAGTTGCCTAAACATATCAACACACTTTTACAGAGAGTCAGAAAGCAGACAGAAAACCCCAATCGTGATGGGAAGAAAGTGTGAGAATCTAAGTTAATCAGACACTGAAAGACTAAAAACTTAAGAATGCTAAACAAATTCAAAGCATAGAACCAGAAAAAATCATCTTACATGGGGGTTATTTTTCTCCAGTAGTTCAGTAAACTTTTCCAACAGTGCAATGAGAAATTCTCTTGGTTTCCGTAAAACCCAGGCCGGCTGGGCAATAAAAATCCTGAGGAAGACTCCCCCCACTGAAAGTTCACCTTCTGCCTCACCATACACCACAGCAAAGTCTTCAGGCAGCTGTTGAATTGTAAAGTAGAAGTTATTGACAAGGGTATTTGAGAGATCTAAAACTGTTTCTCTAACTAGTCAGGGTCACTAACTGTATTCTCTGAAACAGAGCTGTGCAAGACCAATAAACCCTTCATTTTGAAGGAACATGAGGTAAGAAGTGACAGTAGAAAGAACAGTGCAGTGCAGGCACTGCCACTAGAGTGAACTTTTCTTTCAAAGAGCACAAGTAACTGAACCTACACCTGCAACGGTGGCAAACCCTAGTTCAAGAGAAGTACCAGCAACGAGGCTGATGATACAACAGCCCTTTCCATCCTTGCACACTTCAGGGAAAGCTTTCTCACCATCAGTCTAGGGAAGTTTCCAGTTTTCATCTGGATCAAAACGGCCATCATGATGTGTTTAGAAACTGGTTTAATGTGGAATTAGAGCACTGTTGGGAGGAAGTAATGTCTAGCTTTTCACAGATACTGGGAAACACTACATAATGAAACACCTCATTGATGGGCCTGATGTAAGGGAATGACTCAGGACTCAAACTTTTTTTGAGACTCAGTGACTTACTAAAGTTACTTCACATTTACCAAGAACAAGTTTACTATGGCTATGTAGTGACAGGACTTTTTCCAGCAAACCAGTATTTTCCTTTGTTCTGATTTTTTTTGTGTTTTAAAATGACCTGAACTATCAGAACATTCAGAGTATGCTGACAGTGGTTTTACCAGTGTCTAATTTCAAGGTACAAGTAGTAACAAAAGCATCAATTCAACATTAAGCCAGTTATATTTTCAGTTGTGAACAGTTATGTTCAGAGCACAGCAGTGAATTCCTGTTAGTGCTTTAAGAGAAAAGCCTGTCAGAGTCAAATACATGCACCTATTATCATGTGGCTTACAGCCTCCCTGGACATACTCAAAGCAGAAGCAGTATACTTTTACCTTCCAGTTAGTGTCAGGGTTGTCCCTCTGAAGTTTAAAGTGCCTTTAAAAAGAAAGTAAGTTTTAATGAGCAGTAAAAGAAGCAGTTGTCTTCTCTGCTTGACTCCCTCCATCATTGGGAAGTAGCTCCAGTTTTTAAGTTCCCCCCATTGTGTCCCTCCAAATCTTATAGCAGTGAGCAAGTACCTGGACTGTGCACAAACTGCACCGGCATCACTGACTTACAGGTATAGTACACAAACAGTGAACAAGTTTCTTTCACTGAAGTCTGGCTTGCAAGAATTCTACTTTTTACAAGCAGAGCTTTGTCTCACAGTTCTTCTACAGCAACTCTGGTTTACTGCCACTAAGAGAGTATCTCAGTTAAAGATAACTGAGTCAGTAGGTTTCCACATACTCAAGCATCATTTCTCGAACTGTTGTTGATACTCTCTCCCTGGAGCTGTCATTCCAAATTAATTCTGGATTTTCATGAGTTCCCTCGAAGATATGAACAGCAGCTTCAGGGTTGTCTCTCATGGCATCCATGAAGACTCCAGGTAAAAATTTCATTAGTGTGATTCTAACCTAGAAAGGATGAACATAAATGACATTTAGTGTATCAGAAGACAAACTAACTGACAGGACGAACTGACAAAAATAGAAAACTCCACAATGTCCAATTGTTTGTAATGCTAGAATTGTCAACTGCTAGACCACAACATCACGAAATAAAATACTGCCATCATTTCAAATAGCAATAGCCAGTGACACTGAAATCTAGGTCTCTACTGTTAAAGTCATTACAAATGGAAACCAAACTGCTTATACAAGTTACTGTACATACAACTTCTAGAAGTCTGCTCACAGATTAAAAGCTAACTTATTTTGAAAAAGCCAGATTGCTCCTTACATAAATATTTCAGATACAGAAGAGGATTTTTTACTCATCATTAGAGAGATGCAGGTAATATAAAGAAAGAGTTCCAACATGAGCGGTTGAGATTCTTACCTTTGGACCCACCAGCTTATCTGCAGTCATTTTGGCAAAAAGCTCTGCTGTTTGGGCTCGGACCTGTGGATGAGTTGAGTTGCAAAACATATCTAGTAAGTAGATTAAAGCACCTGTAACAAAGAGATAGGGAGCATTCAATTTTTTTTTTTTCCTGGTCACAAGTAGTAGAAATTCTCCAATTCCGTACTGTTTATTCTAAAGGGAAGAGTGGCCACTCTATGCACTGTAAGTCCATTGTTGCAGAAACGTTTGCATTCAGTGTAGTACTGTACCTTTTGCCATGGCCTCTTTAATTATTTTTGTGCTAGATGTCAAAGCATACAAAGTTTCAAGGACAAGCTGCCGACCTGCCAAAATAAAAAGCATCAAGAACTTTGCCTCACAGAGAATGAACACGCAAAGATAAATGTAACTGATCTTAACAGAAAACTGTACCAAAACTGCAATAAAGCTTAGGACAATTACAGGCTTAGGGATTTCTGGCTGAACTAAGTTAGTTAAGGAATGTCAAATCACACATTCTAGTACAGCATAACTTCTTAATTAGATGCTAATTAGCTAAATTCCTAGGAATAATTTGTCGATGGAACACTACACAATTCAGAAGCAGAGTATCTGCAATTCATATGTTTCAGGTCATACATTTAAGACAAAAAACTGGTCACACCCAACATTTTTGTTTATCATCCTTGCTAGCTTTGGATATGGTAGTCACTAATGTTTAAATCAGTAGACAGAAGTGACTTAGTAGCATATCATAGGGCCTGTGTGATGACAGAGCTGGTCTAAATTCTGCATTTGTTTAAAAAACAATCTATTTCTAGTCCTGCTTCCTGCCATCTTCTTTAAAAAAAATGGTGATTCCTGTTTGGTAGCTCTGCTTTTCTCATCTGGCAGGAGAATAACTGATAGCTGAAGAGTGTTATTCACTAGGACTGGGCATAGAAACACCATGTTTCACTGAGGATGTATTGCAGTACTGCCTTTATTGCTCTCATTAATAGCTGAGCAACTGGAATGGAGCACAGCCAACAGCTGGGAAGCCTGAGGAAAGCTTTGTTCCAACATATAGGTGTTCTTATTGTAGTTTCTCTTCATAACCCAGCTCTCTATCCTATAAAGCTAACAAAACCATTTTAACCTAAAACTCAGTGCTAAGCTCAGTCAACTGCATTCTTATAAATTTCTCAGTTAGAAACCCTTTGCCTTGCAAGATGGAAAATCCTATGGTACATACTTGAAGGTAAGGAATGCAGGAGTGCCAGTAAGTTAGCAAGAACCATTGCCTCAGCAATGTTGTTAACACATTCTTGATTACTTGTTACTATGTTCACTACCTGCAAAAAATCAGAAACAGCACTTGATTATATTTCAGCTATTAAGACACTTTTCAGGAAACACAGTGTATGAAGTCAGCCACCTCACTGGCCAATAGAGCTGATATTTACAACATTCACTCCTGCCACCAAATTGTTTTGTCTCTTCAGGCAAGAAGGATGCAAAGACACAGGCATGAAGTATCACATGTTCCTCCAAGGAAGAACTGACACCTTGGAACCCCAATTTTAGTATTTTTTGGATGCTACTCCAACAGCTACACAATCAGGTTTGTTTATAGTGATTATGTAAAGCATCCAGACAGGGAGGTTGGGAGTTTGTGGGGGTTGGTTCGTTTTTTTGGTTGGTTGGTTTTTTACCTCCAGAGCCAACTGCTGCACCAGGCCAGCTCCATGAACACGCAGAAGGGAGAATATCAACTTAAAGTGCCCTATGCATTCACACTCAGAACCTGCAAGAGACCAGATAAGTTACTCTCCATGTTAGCCAAAGCATTCACTGAAGGCCAATTCCGATGCCCGTATTTCACTACACAGAAAGGTGCTAAAGACTGCACAGCTCTATGTAGTCTGCCACAGTAGTTTTAACAGCTCACACAGGACAGCTCCTGCTACAGAGTCAGAAAATTATGAACTCCTCTCTATTAATCTAGCTTCCACAGAATTTCAGGTCAATAATATTTCAGGAACAGAAGGTAATGCTCCTCTCTAAGGAAAGTAACTGATGTAGTTCTTGGACTACCTAGTTACTGGCATTCTTACAAAACAACTAAACAAATTTAATAATTTTATTTATCTTTGATCATCAATGCATCTTGTCTTCAAATACACTTGCCCTTTCAGAATGTCCCAGCTCAGAGCAGGGTTGCTATCTCCAGCAGGAACAGCTGCCTTCAGGATTATAATTGCAAACACAGAGAACATCCTAACAAGCTGTTGTTAGATGCCACAATAGTAACATGGTTTGCTTTTAGAAGTAGCACATAATACAGTAGGAAAATATCCTAATCATTTGTCTCAGGATTTTCCAGTCTGCACATTGATGTCTGCTCATAAAACTTTACTGGTATTAGCTGCCCACTCTCAAGAGCATCTTCTCCTCTTGCTTTACTAAGGCCCTAACACAGGTGCCATTTAGGTGTTTACCAGTACACAGTACTCAGTTCAAGGAGGGTTTTTTGATGCAAGGAAATTTAAAAATCAGTTGAAGATTCTTTGAAGGATTACAGAAAGTTTCTTTCAAGACGTTTAAGTCTTCCTAGCAACAGCAGGATCGAGTTAGAGTTAAAACCTAATGATTCAGAGATGAAAACAGGTAAGGCTTGAATTTAACCCCGAATTTTGCTACATCTACTGACAGTGTTCTCCAGGTAAGGAAAAAACCAGCAAGCTTATATGGCTTACCAACAGTGTTAAAGTCAGTTAGTCAGCAAAACAAGCTTCTTTCTCATCGGAAGATAAAGACTACAGAGGTCCACAGTTTTTAAGGTTGTCCACAGAAGAATATACTGGGGAAGTTCAGTTTTAAGCCTACCTGGGTTGTGTTTTATGACATTTCTCAGCGCCTCCAGGGCCATTTCAACTCTCCGTAAGCGATCTCCATGTTGGTTGGATTCCACTTTCCCAGTCTGAGTTATTGCCATCAGCGTATGAAGGTACTGGGCTTGTGAGCCTACGTAATCCAAGAGGCTTGCAGCAAATGCTTTAGGAAGCTTTAAAGTAGAGATGACAGCACTTTTAGCTGTGTGATGCTTCAGTAGCCACAGTAGAAGAAAATGTATCCAAATAACTTCTCCTACATTTCACATACTCCTTTCTTCCAGACAGGCAACACTTCTCTATGATCACTCTAACATCTGGATCGCATTAAACCCTATTTCTAGCTAAACATACACTTAAAAAGCTGCCACTACTCCAACACATTTGACCATATATAGATGGATTGTAAAGCCAACAGGCAGAATCACCACTTCCTGGAATTACTGAATCAACCCAAGTGTCTGCATCACAAGCTTGTAGAGAGAAGTCATTAAGACATCTGAAGAGCTTTTTCAGATTTTTTCTTTCAATTTATTCTGCTCCAGGTAAAGAGCTTTCTCATAACATGCTGATCTTGAAGGAAACTTCCATAATAGTTTGTATTTTCTCCATTCTGCTTGCACTGACAGATAGATAAACAGGAAGAATTAGCAGTCCAAACACTAGTTTCAACAGTAGGATTTTTAGCTACATCTCACCTCTAGTTGGAAGGTAGGGACCTCATTGTAGACTCTAACAAAAATCTCTCCCACAATAAGTTCCTTCGCATGGTCACTGAAGACAAAGTCAGATCCATAGCTCTTGTCACAATCACCCTTTAAGCAGAGATAAGCAGCACAAGCTCAGACAGAAAATAATCTTGTAGAAAGTGTAAAGCTATAATCCAATAATGAAATAGGCAATACTTGAACAGAAAACTTAATGCTTCAGCAAGTCAGAAGCTCAGACTGAAATATAAGATGAAGCGAACAAGCAAAATCTTAGTTTTTTTGTTTTCTTTTAAAAACTACGGAATGAAGATAGTGACTTAGGAGTAGACAACAATGGATACTTGTATTAACCACACAATTGCATCCCAAGCAGATATAAGAAAACACAAAACAGTTCTTAAAAAAAAAGGTAGTGGGATTTAAATTAAGGAGTATCTTACTCTCTTAATCATGCTTTCTTGTTGAGATTCCAAAAACTCAAGTAATTCAGCTCGTGTCCCATTGTTCCAGATCAAGTAGGGGTTCTCTGTGTTACTGTTAAGCATCTTCAGAGTCTAAGAAAAGGAATTTACAAGATGTAACACATTTACAACAGTTTTGGATTGTTACGCACAGTAAGCAGCATGTTTCATGATATTAGTCAATCCAATCTCATTAACAGCTAGACTAACTACACAAGCAAGTTTAAAGTGTGAAATTTCCCACACTGGAAAAACAGTATGCACAAGTTGTGGTAAAGTACAATCTCTATTTTAGTTTTCTCTTTATTCTGCTCTGAGACACAGTTCAGATTCTCCATCCACTTTTGACAGTGAGCAGCATCTACCTGCAGTATCTCTTTATATGTGACTTCCTTGGCACCACTTTTAAAGATTGAAGTTTAACCTTTGTTCTCCATCATCATTATATCCTTAAGCCTTCAACAATTAACCCAACTTTGTTCCTACATTTGTTTTGAAAATATTTTTCTCTAAGGCACTGCTCCTGTTCATAGGGTTTGAGGCTGAGCTGGTTTCTTTTCCCTGCAGTTACCTCAACTGCAAAGAAAAATCACACTGCTGTTCTCAGTGTCAAGTTGATGTAAGAGAGTTCAGTGTTTTAGAAGTGGGCAGCTACTCCTTTCATAAATCACTAGAGAAAGTTTCGGCCAACAGATGCTTACCTCAGTAGGACTGACCACAGCAAGTTTTCTTGCAATATACGGTGTCAACATTCCAGCCAAGCTTTTCCTGATCGTTGGGTTTTCAGGGGTAGCTTGTTCATCAGAAAGATACCCCCCAAGGCGACTCAAGGCTAGGAGACTGAGCTTAGCAAGGCTATTTGCTACCTCCTGAAAAATACAGAGACAGTTTGACAAAACCTAGAGGTGTCTTCTGATAGCAAAAATTTACTTTTATAGTGTTTGCTATAGATTAAGTCTCTTGCATTAAGTCTATTAGAAACCATAGGTTTTGGCAGCTTTAACATTTGAAATCTTTAAAAAACCAAAAAAACAAAACTCAAAGAGTATTTACCACTATACAAAAATTCCCTTCCAAAACACTCTGTTGCTCTTTATGCAATTCAATGATTCTAATAAAAATTTGAATACACTTGGTCTGTTAGTAAAAGATGGCAAACGACAGCCACTGGTTGTTGAAAGCATCTTGGTAACATTACCTGGTGGTTTGAATCTTCACTTTTCTGAATCCCGCTCTCCTCCAGCGTATAGTCATAGTTGAAGAGGTAACCCAGTAAATACCAGAGAACTCCAGCTTGGAACAAATGTGTTTGCAGCCAGTAATCTAAGGCAAAGGAGCTAACACATTCTACTCCTAGAGCAGCTACTCGTGGTATGGCCTGAGGGGGGGGAAAAAAAAAAGTTTGCCTTAGTACCTGTAACCAAAGAACGCCAATTGGCTTCCTTACCAAAAATTTAAAAGCCAAAACTTGCTAATTTTGCAGTACTATCTAAGCAGCATGGAGATGAAAACTGAAGTAGACATAATTTCTGCAGCTGAAGTATTTGGTAACCAACAACATGGCTAATTAGTCAGCATCTTTCAAAGGGAAGAGTACTTCAATAGTTATTTCATATGATTAGACAGAAGCATCGATGAACTGCTGGAAAAACAATTCAAAACTGCAACAGAGATTCCCAGGTGAGTTATTTATGGCAATGTATGTGTCCTGCAGGGACTAAAGAATACACAAGCACATACAGTCAATTACTAGAATCTGATTTTAGTCTCTTGTTTTCACACACCCCACATGAAAAGTTCAAGACAAGCTTTCCTTTCTTAATTCAGACAAAATTCAGCATTTTTATAACATGAGGCAAGTTCAAAAGAGCTAAATGGCATGAAAACGTCTTAAATACTGTTCCCAGAGTTTATGCTAACTTTAGAGTCTGTTTATGCAAGATCTAGTTGTAGTACTTTTATCTGCTGATTTAGTACACTAAGCCAAGCATGCTAGACATGTCAGTTAAAAGGCAAAAATAGCTGAATCTCGAGTGGCTGCAGTTTAAATCTACTAAATGGATTCAAACATAAGTGTTTAAACACAGCAGATGAGTTCTGTATCTCATGATTGGCTGTGATCTTACAGAAGGGCTTGACCAGTCACTGCAGCTATGAGGAAAGGCTAAGAGAACTGGGTTTGTTCAGCCTGTAAAAGAGAAGGCTTAAGGGTGACCTAATTGTGGCCTTCAAGTACCTGAAGGAAGCCTAAACAAAAGAAGGAGAGGGACTATTTACGAGCGTATGAAGTGACAGGACAAGGGGAAAAGGCTTCAAACAGAGAGAGTACGTTTAGATCAGATATTAGGAAGATATCCTTTACTGTGAGTGTGGTGAGGCACTGAAACAGGTTGCCCAGAGCAGCTGTGGATGCCCCATCATTGGAAGTCTTCAAGGCCAGGATGGATGTTATTCTAGGCAACCTGGTCTAGTGGAAGGTGTTCCTGCCCATGGCAGGGGGTTTGGAGTTAGATGAACTTAAGGTCTCTTCCAACACAAACCATTCTATGATTGTCTTATCTGCCCTAAAAGCAGAATATTCCCCTAACCATTTAACAGTTAAACACACATTTAGACAAAGAAAAGGAGCGCTCACCTTGCCATAATACAGTAGTCTACAGAGGTCCTTAATTATGTTAGGCATTTCTGTAATCTTCTCTCTGCATTCCTCAAACTGAGCTGCTACACTGTAACACTTACTAATGTATCCACATACCTACAAAACACAGTACATTATTGGCTCCAAGTGGAGGAAAAATGCACGTTTACAATTGTATTTTTAATATATACAATACCAGACCAATGTTTTTATTATATATATGCACATTTGTGTTTATTATCATATTATACATATACATACATCATGTAGTCTTCTGAGAAGAAGATACCCTCAGTTACAGCTGCTGCAACTCACCTGTACAGACATATCATCTGGCTTGCTAGAACGAGTCAAGACTGCTACACAACGATTAAATGCTTCTTGCAATACCTGTGAGGATTGGATGATGCACAAGTTCAGTCTCAACAAAAAACAGATAAAGGCCCGCAAAAACAAAACATTGGCTGGTAGAGTCATTTTTAAAGAATGAAGGGAAACATTTGACAAAAATCTGCTGCTTGCTTAAATGGTTTGTAGTGCAAAATTCCTTGCCAGTGCTGGTAATAACCTTTGATGCTTTAAGAGCTGACAGCCTTGTCACATGTGAGCTAATATCTCAGTCAGTGTGCATATGACACTAAGTTGTGTGGGAGTGTTGATCTGTTGGAGGGTAGGAAGGCTCTGGACAGCCTGGATCAATAGGTCAAGGCCAATCGCATGAGGCTCAACAAGGTGAAGTGCCAGGTCCTGCCCTTGGGTCACAACAACCCCACGCAGCACTACAGGCTGGGGGCAGAGTGGCTGGAAAGCTGCCTGGCTGGAAAGGACCTGGGGGTGCTGGTCAACAGCCACTGAACATGAGCCAGCGTGTGCCCAGGTGGCCAAGAAGGCCCATGGCATCCTGGCCTGGATCAGAAACAGTGTGGCCAGCAGGACCAGGGCAGTGACTGTTCCCCTGTACTCAGCCCTGGTGAGGCTGCACCTTGAATCCTGTATTCATTTTTGGGCCCTTCCCTACAAGAAAGACACTGAGGTGCTAGAGCACATTCAGAGAAGAGAAATAGAACTAGGGAAGGTTCTGGAGAAAAAATCTGATAAGGAGCAGCTGAGGGAGTAGGGATTACTCAGCCTTGAGAAAAGAAGGCTCAGGAGAGACCTTGTCACTCTCTAAAAGCACCTGAAAGGAGGCTGTAGCAAGGTGCGGATTGGTCTCTTCTCCCAAGAAACAAGAGACAGGACAAGAGGAAATGGCCTCCTGTTGTGCCAGGGAAGGTTTAGATTAGGTATTAGGAGGAATTGCTCCACCAAAAGAATGGTCAAGCACTGGAACAGGCTGCCCAGGGAAGTGGCTGAGTTGCCATACCTGAACATATTTAAAAAGACATGTAGACATTGATTTAGTGGGACTTGTCAGTGTTGGGATTAAGAGTTGGACTCAATGATCTTCAACATCTTTTCCAACCTAGACGGTTCTAATACTGTAAAATGTGCACTGAAAAGGCCTTCTGCTCAAGTGACTTGTTCACATAAAAAACGCAGCAGTTCTCAGCAGTTTTGTAAAGGAGTAGAAAAACTTCATATGTAGCTTGCTTATCCATAGTTCAATAGACAGGCCTAGGTCCAGAAAATGGTATACTCTGCAAGATGTTTCTCCTACTGTATCCAGAATATCTGAGATGTTAAGAATAACAGGTGTCTCAAGAACAAAAGTGTTTCTTGATTACATCTGATTTCCTTTGCATTGAGGATCTAAGATTTCTAGTTATAGAAAAGTTAGACTAAAAGCACGCATTTCAACACATTTCTTAACATTTACCTCGATTCCACTTTCTCTCCTCAGTTCTTCTGCATTTAATGCTGAACAACTGACAGTATGAAAAGCAAGTTCTGTAGCAGCAGGCAACAGAGGAGATTCTTTGGAAAACAAAAGGTCATCTGATGTTTCAATGGTAATAGTCTTTATCAGCATAGGGTAGCCTGCATACTTGTAAGGTTTCAAATCTGAAAGACGAAAAAAAGTCTAAGTTTATGTATATGCAGAGTCTAAGCAATTTAAGCCACCACAAAATTATCAGTGGAAGACAGATATATAAGGACTAGAAGTCAAGGAAAGCCAACACCTGGGAAATCTGGAGCAAGACTGAGCAGTCCACACAATCTGACCCCTCATCACATTAGAACTGTTCAGGCTAGAAGCTAACACAGCTTCACAGAAAGAACTCATTTAAGATCAAAAAGATTTATCTCCAGCTCAGTAAGTCCCCAAGCTCAGAGCCTTCCCAATGATGCTTGTCTCTCTCCAGAGAAAAACAAGTATAGCTTGGTCTGTGTCTTAGGCCAGGATTGACTAACAAAAAGCCTATAAGGACCTTGTCCAGTTTGACACAACAATTTTAAGTTTTAAATTGTATTTTTCATTCCTGTAGAGTTCAGCAGTGCTAAAGAATAATATCATTTTTCATATGGAGCCAACTGCAAGTCAATCAGTTTAAGTCTATACCAAGGCTATCCCTAGCTCCAGACAACTGACAGAACTACGATTGCATGTGAGGTTCTTAGTCTACCATTATAAAGTAACACTTACACAGCAAAACACTGTTGGCTCTGCAAGACTTGGACATGGCAGCAGCTACCAGCCTGAGATTGTAGCTGGAGCCAAGTGTTAGGGTGCTCTAGCTATCCCCTCTTTCCCAACTGAGCAATGAGAGAGGTCGTGTTGCAGCACACTCACCCGAGGACTATAACACTGGTCAGAATTTCTGCAAGAATGGCTCACTGTTAATAGCCAGATGAGTGTATCTCTCATGTATAACCAGCATCTGCGTGACTGTGTACTAGTGAGGATTTTTCTGCATAGAAAGAATTCTCCGTATGGAGGAAGATTCAAACTGATTAGTATTGGAGCAGAGCACCTCAGAGCTATTCATGCTGTTTTGAATAAAGTTTTACTGCAGATTAATTTATTTCATGGAAGAAAAAGTCCTATTTTGAAGCCCTGTACCTGGCTACATAATGCTCCGGCAAGTCAGAAAACAGATCAACAGAGCACAGACTCAAGAAGAGAGGAGATTAAAGCTGATTGCAACGACCACTAAAGAAACGAACATGAAACAGAGGCAGCATGCTTACCTTCCTTATGCCTGTTGAAGAGGATGCTTTGAGTTTTCAAGATCAAAATTATGTTTTCTGGATCTGGCCCATCTATCACCTTGGCAGACTTTGTGCAAAGAAACTCATATGCTTTATTAACTTTTTCAAACATATCCTGCAAATAAGGAGAAACACTCATAAGAGTTGTTAAGAACCCTCTAAATTACTGGAGCATCAGTTTAAATGCAGGTAAAATAGAGCATTTCAGGTTATTAGCAACAGCACTAGTTTTGTTTCCTCACCGCACTTCAGAAAATACTGCAAACAACATTGGTTCGTAGATTAGCTCTCTTTTGTCTCCTGAACTCTGCCCTAAGCAAGAGACTTAAACTAAGTCAATCATACTACGACAAAAGCAGTAAGTACAGCTGGATTGTGAGAATGGGCAGAGGATGCAGTCTCTGAAAGGGAACAAATCGCTTGTTTAGGTCCTGTGTAACTCTCTAAACAAGATCATTTCTGAGATGCGAGTCTGATCTGACTACACCAGTTTACTGTAGAAATCCTAAATCCTTGAACGACATTAGTTAAATTATTCATCTGTAGCATTAATCTGTATTTTAGCATTCACCTAGGGCATACTTTTTAAAAGGAAGAAAGAAAATTTAAGTGTGCATTTCAAAATTCTTAAAATACATAATAGCTGAATATGTCCCCGTTTTATTAACACCATAAATTTGTGCTGTACATACCCTTCCTTCTGGATTCTTGTCTGGGTGATATTTTTGAGCCAGCCTGAAATAAGCTTTCCTGATCTTGCTTTCATCATTTCTACAATAAAACAAGTTCCATCAATTACAGTGAATAACAAAAAAGCAAAACCAACCACAGCAAAACCAGCCTGACAACAGTACTAACAGTAACTGCAGTTGAGTGAAAAGTACAAAGCTCTCCTATTTCCGTTTTAAAATTCTGCTTCATCATCTTACACTGAATGGGGGGTAATCATGTGGTCACAACAGGAAGGCATTTTAGAGACTGGAAGTATTTTAATATCTCTTGTACCTAATATACTAACCAGAAGGTGCTCCAAGTCCCTGAATATTTTAAATGAAGAATCTACATGAGCTGCAAGTGTTAAAAATTAGTATTTCACAATCTGCAGTAAGTGCACTGCTCTTGACGGATAAACACAAGCTGCTGTTGGTTCACTTCTAGAGACCTGAAGTCAGAAATCAGTGGCAAGACAGAAGGTAAAAAGTGCTAAGGATATAATCACCAAGAAAAAGGGCAATATGTGAGAGGGAGAAGGACGATTAGGGAAAAAACGCTCCACTTTGAACATATTGAACTTCTGCCATATTCTCTGCTCACTATGGTTGAGTCTAAAGCTTGTCCTTTAAAATAGCAGAGTTCCAAGCATTCTTTTCCCAATTTTCATCTTATCTAAACACTTTTACAATTATTCTCTCAAACACTGGAATTGTATTTCCAAGCTTTGTTTCTTTTTAGCAAAGCAATCTTCCATTGTGAAAGAAGGTGCTACATGTGACTGAGCTGGTACCACTAACTCGTTCCAAGCACTGAGATAAGCAACTTCAGTTTGTTCAGTGTGTGGAGTTTATTTAAAAGTAGTTATACAACTTTAAATCCTGAAAACAACTTACTGGCCTTGTCCTCTGGGTAGGTTAAGAACTTCATAAGCATCATCTATTGACATGGTAGGTGGCTTCTTCTCCACCTCCTTCTTCCAAGCTTCTAGGGTATCTTTCAACAGTTTAACCTGAATAATTACAATTTATTTGTGTTTCATTTATGCTGATACCAGCACACATAACTTTCAATAAAATGCTGTTGTATTCATGAATCTTGTATTTTACTTAAAATAAAAGCATCTTAAGATTAAAATGACTACGTAAGAGTCAAATTAGAAGATGGAGAATCACTTAAATAAGGTGCAGTTCACATCTTGATACTATAAAAACTGCAAAGCTGCATGAATAAATAAAGCTGCTTAGACAGATCTAGTCCATAGACTTGTACCAAAAAGATCTCTTCACTTCAGTTAATGTACTGACACGTTAGCTTGGTTTCTTGTGCAGCGTGGACAAATAAGAACCCCGAAGTCATGATTCCCATTCCCTTCCCCTACCAAAATAAGATTCACTTAAACACTCTCTGGAGTTTCACGGATGCTTTATTTTGCTAGTTAAGTAGTCACCACTAGAAGGATATACTTATGGGGTTGCTGTATGGAAAGAACACTATGCTGCTTCAAGATAAAGTAGAGTTTAATGTATTTACTTGTGGATCAAAATTCACGATAAAGCAGTTACTTGCAACAAACCCAGCATTTGATTTCGTTAATATTTGAGGACTTATCATTAACTTTTAGGACTGAAATATCAAGAACTAAATGAATCCTTAAATACTTCTTACTTACTGGATCTTTAATTGGCCAGTCTGGAAATCTGAGTGTATCACAAAGATGCTTGAGGTAATAAATGTTACAGAACAGCTCATTTTCCAGTTGTGGATAGTTGATAACTGGGATGGGACAGTACTGGTAGAGGGCTCTTGTATTGCTTTGAAGACGAGGGGTGAAGTCAGCAAGATGAGCAGCAATCTTCTCAATCATAAGACGCCTAGAAGTTACAAAGTTTAGTTTAACACTTGCCCAGCAGTCCTCAATCCTCACTCACTGTACAAGTGTGTTCAATGATTTCTTCTGAAAAGGTTTTAGAAGTTTCCCACATTTCAACAGGGATTTATAATAGGATTCTCTCCTATTCTGTTAGAGAGCTATTTAAACACCATGAAAATTAGTTTGTTAAAAACAATTAAGAGTGACATTTTGCCTTTCTCAACACCTCTTTACTTTATGGAAGACCCTACTATGTATTGGAATATTAGAGGTATATCACAGAGATAGGTGCTAGCAATAAAAAAGTACATATAAATGAGTAAGTATAAAGCACTTCACATACATAGTCAAGTCTCCATTCACAAAAGTAACTTACTCAAGATGTTCAGGGAAATATTCCCCTTCCCATTACCAATTCTGCTCTCCCTTGCCCTAGTTATTTTTGAGTGAAGCAGAGGACAATGCAGGACATTGCCCTTGCAGAAGGCAAAGGGAGGAAGCCATGGAATCCAGGTATTTTCAGCTTTCTTTAATATCAAAAACCTCTTCAACATAACTTGTAGTTCAGATTTATTTGTCCCTCTGACAGAAAACAGTTACCTCATTTCATTGCTCCAAATTGCTTCCGGAGTGTCAAATTCTCCAAGGAATATCTCAGAAAATTTTTCTGGTTCATAGTTTTCTAAATAACACACCATTGCTTCAGGAAGAATATGTCCAAGTATACTTCTTTGAACTATATCTTGACTTTTTGTCTACAGAAGAGATCACATGGTCATCTCAAAGGTAATTGAATTCTGTCTTGCTAACTAATTTGAGACCTAAAAACTCTCCCCTTTTTCCCTTATAGTTCTTAAATTCTAGTTAAAACAACTACAGGTAGTCTGCAAAACTATTTGGAAACAGAAGTAGTTACTGTTGCAATCTACTCACTTCTTCAGACTTGAAAGCTTGCTTTGTATGTGTGTATTTCAAAAACCTAGAAGAGAAACAGCAGTTATTTTCTTTTTGCTTGATACATAGGTACCCTTGAATAGTAAGCAGACCAACATTGTCCTGCTGGCAAGTATTACACATTTACTTTGAGATAAAAGAGTAACTGCAACAGTTGTATGAATTACTGTACTAAGTTCATTAAATCCTTGGGAATCCACCAAGCTAAGCACTCCTGTATCATAAATGTTGCCTTATGTTTATCATTTCAGTTTGAAAGTCTTGTTCCTGAAAGCTTGTTTTCTACGTACAAAAAAAGATGCTTTCTATACACAAAAAAGATGCTGATGAGACACAGACAACCTCTGTGCTGTTAGATCATCATTGCAGGGATGAAAAAACATGATTTTAGACTAACTGCTGACAGTTCTATTACACCAGAGTCATCATGGAAGCATGCAGTCATTTCCCAATGCATTTCACCATACAAGAGATTTAACTGGAATTGTAGGACAACTTTTTATGAACTATTGCATTTAGGGGAAAAGTACTGGAATGAACTGCAATAGCAACCTGCACGTGCAGGGCATGTATCAGGCAGTAGGGATTGATTTAACTGTTTTAGGCGTCAATATTGAAAGAGGCTATTAAGATTTTTTTAAACCCTTTCAACAGCTGCCTACTGTCAAAAACTACATTAGCGTATATGTAGGCTGTGTTACTGCTCTTTAGGGCTTGTAATTGTTTATTCTACAATAAGGCATGCCCAGTTGTACTGTTAGAACTGTATCATCAGACAAGTTCTCATTCCCTCTCTGCAAGGATCATAAGCAATTCATTTTTAGTGACTGACTAGATCACGTGGAGGCTATTCTTCTAGAAGAACAATTTCATTTTGGTTCTAGCAAGCCACAATCCCCAGAGCATGTAGAGATGTAGAGCAGCAGTCCTGAGCATGACTGGTCAAGGGGTACTTTTGGCTGTTCTTTTTCCTCACCTTGCAATAGGAAGTACATTGGAGCCTGTGTACATCATGATGAAGAAGAATACTCCACTCAGATAAAAACGAGGTAACTGAGGGTTGTCTTGCATGACATGAGAAAGCAATACGGCAACTTTTTCCACAAGGATAGGATCAAAAGTCAGCAATAGCTGCAATCAGACACAAGCATTTATATTAGCTGCAAGTAGTGCAAGTTACCTAGCCAAAATTCAAGTTTTAACTTATTATTGGGACAACCCAGTAAACTTACAGGAATTACAGTCAAATACTTCATCTTAAAAACAGCAAGTGTCAATCAAAGAATACTTAAAGTTGAAAGGGACCTCTAGAGATCATCTTGTCAAAGCCCTCTGCTAAAAGCATGGCCTTCTAGACCTGGTTGACAAAGACCAGGTCCCAGTAGATTTTCAGTATCTCCAAGGATGGAAATATTTCTTTATGACTGGCTGAATGTAAATATTCTTTATACTGGCTGAAAAGCATGAAATTTGCAAACAACAGAATGAACAACTTCTTGGTCAGAGATCTGTGCAACGTTACAACTGTTCCTTGATGTGTTTGCCCACTTAAAGTATTCACATGGGGAAGATGGTAGAGTAAGTCAAACTTTCACTCATTTAGGTACAAACTTTCATTCATTTAGGTACATTTTTGAAGAGTTAGTTACCTGAGTGATATGAGGAAGGCAAGTACTATCTGACAACAGCCTTTTCACCCTAGGCAGAGGTCTGATAATAGCATTATCTTGATCCCTAAAAAATCAAATAGTACAGCAGTAAGCACACGTGTGCCTTTTCTCTTTCAAGAACAAACAACTTTATTAAGCATAAGTTTTAGACTATTGAAGCCATATTCCTTGTCTTTTTTTGTTAACTTCAAAGTCTGTTGTTAGACTTGGTAAGTGGGGTTTAGTGTCCTGCATCAAAGCAGCTTTGTTTAAGTTAAACAAGAGCCTGTCTATAGCATTAGAAATGCACATAGCTTGAGCATTCATTCTTGCAGTCTCTTTCACAATATTAGTATTGTCTTATTTACAAACTCTCTATCTGCCCACAGAATTAATTACTACCATGTAAAAGGCTTTTTAATAGAGTTCCTTAATGTACTACTTTCTAAGAAAAGCCTGAAGACAGAATTTATGAATTCATGCATCTGTCAGATAAAGTTAACCCCTTCTGCTGAAAATCACTGTTTACCTGCTGGGAAAATATCCACACATGGTGATGAGCATATTGAGGACAAGTGTGGCAAGGTCAGTCTCATTCAACACAGGCTGGCCGCTGGCAAGCAAGCACCACTTTAGCTGAGGGATGACCTGTAATGGTCGCCAGCCATCCATACCCTGAGCCCAGCAACGAGTTTTTGAAGTCAGCTTTCCATTGTTCCACAGTTCCTGCATCTATTGCAAGATTAAAGATGAATTTAGCTGATTCAGCATTCAGAGCCACCTTTGCTCCTAAACACTCACACTCATGACAAGCTTTTAATTGCTGTATGGCAGACTTAGGTGCATGAAATTTCAATGTGTTTATAACTCCGTCACAGAATCATGAAGCAGAAAGTGTCAGATTATGCTGCAACTAACTGGGGCATGGAGGGATAGGCAGTCTTATCAAAAAGGCTGTGGTTCTTGGCACAAGATGAAGTCTCTTATCTAGCTTTAATCTTTAAATAAAGAGTTACTTGGAGAACACTGTTTAGCACTGTTTATGGTCCCTCTCACTGTTTGAAACACACCCAGTCACCAGGACAGAAACCATTTGTCAGGTGTGAGTCTGAAGTTGACAGGTACCTCTTGAAAGCTGTAAGGACCACTCCTTTCTTTGTCAGCATTGCCAAAGTACCATTCTTTCTCGCTCTCCCTCTTTGCATCAGGTGCTGCCTCAATCACGTTGCTCTAAAAGTTGATGTTTACAAGAACAGCTTTAGCTTTGCAGTGCAAATATCACATTTCTACAGGAAATGTGAAAAGTACATGGATTTTTTTTAAGAATGGTCCCTTTTGCAGAGCAACATATAACTAGTAAGAAACAAAGGCCACAAACCTGCAAAGGGACTGTAGCTCTGCTTGTGTGAAGATGTGCCAGAGTAAGAAGATCTACAAGGATTCTGATACCATTTGAATCCATTAGGTCCTTCACATTTCTCTGTTAACAAATGAACTGAGTTACCAAAAGCATTTTCTAGCTAAGCATTGCTGCAAATAAGCGTTGAACAGTTTCATTCAAGTAAGAAGTGACCACCAAAAAAGTCAAATCATTCTCTAAAGTGACTAGAACAGTACAATCACCACAATATCTACACGTTTCCTTCTGCTTTCTCACCAGTAAATAACAGCTATCATATTCCAGAAAGCTGTATCAAACATTGTTCTAAAACTTCCTCAATACTTGAATTTTTGTTCAAGTTAACCCTGAAAGACTAGTTCAGACTATTTTGTACAGTCAAAAGAGTGAAAACTGCTGTTAAGTGTACATGTCCACCTTACCTTATTGAGGATCAGCTTGTTGAGGAACAGGATCAATCTGTCCCGTTCAAGCCTGTCAGTGCACTGTTGCAGCAGAAAAGAGCAAGTTAGTATTTCATAGCACATACTACAAGTTTCCTGTAAAAGTCAAACACAGTTGCTGCTGCAAAGCCCCATATTGCTTTTTCATGGCCTGCTGACTATTAAGTGTTCAGTTTCATGCATAGCTAATATAGGTAGTTTTCTGCCACTGAGGAGCAAAGGCTTTGTTGCCCTCCCAACCCTGTTCTTGCCCTGGATCAAACCCACTATTCTGCTAAGTCTACTGTTCTATCAGGACTATCTTTGGATTCCAAGTGAACCAGTTAAAACAAGCACAAGAGAAAAAGAGAATGCTTTTAGCCAGCAGACAGAGAGGGTCTTTGATTATTACATCCCTGGTGAAACTATCAAAGCTCAAGGCAAAATAACAAGGGACTATACTGGTTCAGTTTCACTAGCAACAGCCAAAACCACGCTGATGCAAGGGAAGAACTCCTCCTTCAGACTGCATGGAAATTTATTTTTGCAAGCTGAATCAGCTGTCAGACATAACTTGACAGACACTTAATAGGCATGGCAGCTACCACTACAAATCTAATCCACCACATGTGCTCATCTAAAGCTATCATTTCATTAGGTCTGAGGCTACAACTCGAAGTCAATACTTTGAAATAATGTGGTATGGAAGAAAGTTCTCCTCTTATAAAGCTTCTGCATTTTTCAAAAGCAAGCCAAAGTTGTATCTGCATTTTGTTGGCCTTAAAGAGACTAGTTTGAAACACCTCTATGATCAGCTGTTTTTTTAGCTAAACTTTAATGAAATTGAAACAAAGGGAGATACTAAGAACAGCTGTTGACAGCATGGAAAGGAGTATTCACATTCTTTAAACCCAAAACTTGGGTTTCATAGTAACTTGAAGGATCTGAACATATGTGGGACTAGCAGTATGTTAACTACCCTATCCAGTAGTATAAAATAATTCTTACCCTTTCTAACATTCCAACAATGTACTTAGTATCAGAAAATGGTCCTATTTCTTCATGACACCTTCCATAAACAATGGCCAATGCTTGCAGACATAAGCATTTCATATTCACTTTTGGGGTAAGCAAGAAGCGATGGTAGAGTTCATTGAAGAATTCATACCTAAAAAAAAAAAAAAAAGATTTTAGTAAAGAAAACAAACACGGACCTTAGGAATGAGATAAGATTTTAATAATGTCTCACGATCTTTTGATTGCTCCACTCTCTTCAGTTTCATCTTCTTCCAGCAGCAATCTTAGATAATAATCCCCTATTTTTATTTCCTCAGAAAGGCACTCATATTTTACCTGTAACACAGAACACCTTACTTAACAATATATATTGTTTCTTCCTCAGGAAGTTTTTGCTTGCATAACAGTACTGAACTAGACTGCATCTAAAAACTCAACAAGGTTAGCACCCCCTCCTAAGTTGTAGGAAAACTGAAATCTGCATGTTTTCTGTTAATGAAACACACATCTCCAAAATAAAAGTCACTGGCCTTTGCTGCCCTCCCATAAATGAAGGTTCTCATCTTACTGAAATCTCCATTTTCAGCCTTTAACTAACTTGTTTCTAATACCAGCTGGTTTTATTAACTAAACTTGGATAACACAGTGACTCAAGTTTTAATAAGTAGTTATTCCACTGCAAGGTATTTCACTTAATGTTACTGCAAGTGTGAAACACAACCATGACCTAATTACTAGTTATACTTGCTATTGTGCTGGATAATAAAAGCCTAGAGGCATCAGTTCACAAAACAAGAAGCTGAAGTAAAATTGCACAATAAGAGCCATCATTAACTTCAGAGCAACTACATTAAATTTAACAAATGCCTCGATGCTCAGTGGTAACAAGCATTTGGCAAGCACTTCAATTAGAGGTACCTCTAATATACAACAAAAGCCACTCTACAGTGGCTTTTCTTATCTATAGCGTGCAGATTACTGTCATGAGGCCACAAAGTCATCTACAGATTTGATCACAGCGTATGATACAAAGATATCCCACTAACTGGTATGCTATCAGTCTCAAGCCACCATCCCCCTTGGCAAAGCAATGGGTTCCACAATTGATAGAAAGGCCTTTGCCACCACCATCTGCTTTGAATACTTACAGCATAGTCTAATAACATATTCATTACTATTTAAAAGCAAATCTGTGAGACAGCAGCTGTTCAATCCAGTCCCAAAGTATCCTGGGTTGTAGCTGCAAGAATGCTACTGATACATTCCAGCAGCATAAGCCACACAGGAGTGTAGAGTACACGGGGGAAGTCTATTACTAAGTTTCAAATCTGTACTTCCGATTCTGTCCCAGTGTGCAGTACTGAAAAGTTGGGATAGCAGACACTGTGACACCCAGAAGTCCTGTGCCTGACCTATAGCTGAAGGAAACTTTGAAAGACAAATGCCAGTGCAAGAAATACCAATCTAAGCCCAGTCTTAGCTATTTACTGCATCAAGGTAAGAAGCAACCTGTAGTCATGTGACAGGGATAAACTGCATACATTAAATAGTTCTCTCTCATAAAGCATTAGCCTGATGTCTTCGCAGTTCTTCCTGATTTGCAGAGCAGTCAGCTGAGAAAGTCCCTAAACCAAGTTTATTCCCATTTCACTAATCGTTCTTAGCTCAAACGTCACTAGAAAGCTGTAGGCTAACAAGGATGGCAATGGGAATATCTGAAGAATATTTTGTAGTTGAATTCAAGGGTGGCCTTGCTTTGCTTAAGTGTTACACATTCATTTAAATCATGTGGAACTACGACAATATTGAAGATAAGAGAATAGTACAGTGTCCAGAACAGTACAGAACAGGAAGAGTTTATTAGCACATACTTGAAAACATCTTGCAAGATGTTTTGAGAAAGCCAGTCAGGGCCATACTGATTGCTTTGCAGAAGAATCGAAGTTTTTTTTTTTTACTTTAGGTATTGCACTTCCTAGAATAGGATGACAGTGCCCTTCATCTATAATTTACAATGCATCATGTTTTAGCCCCATAACCTATTCATGATTTGGCAACCCACTATTTCACAGACACAGGATTACAGAAACGTGAAGGAAATAAACTTGTTATCAAGAAGAAGTAACTTCTGAAACTACCCAAAACAAGTCTGACAGAACACTCTCAAAAACAAGTATGACTTATCTGGACAACAGTGTAAGGACCAACTCTTGTCTTAATGCAAGAATACACCATGGGTTCTGAAATTTGTTTCACCTCTACAGCGCCATTTTTTCAGGTTAAAGAGGCTTCTGTTTTGCACAGTGACACTGGACAGTAGCACCTGTTCACAGATTCAAGCCTTAGCAGTTGATTCCACAACCCCAAAAGAATTTTAGCTTGCAGTCAGGGATCATCAACACAAGACTCACTCGTGGAATAAGATACAGACGTGACATTTCAAGTAGACATATTTTACAGATGCAGTTTGTCCTATGGCAAGTCATTTACCTCAAACTCCTGGTGGTTCCATGAGATAACATTAGCACTACCAAGTTCTCTGTCAATATTAAATGCTCTCATCTCAGACTCAAGAGTATCTCTCAGTTCTTCCCGTGTTTTGAAGTTCCAAATCAAGTTTGATCTAGCATGATCCTGAACAAACCTAAGAAAGAAGTTACATAATTTAAACCCCTCAAAACATTATCTGAAAAGCAGACAAGACTCAGCTGGCAAGCTAGGAGAGATTGTTAGCATTAATGGACCTTAATTAGAAGGCAGAGAGCAGTGGTCTCCAGTTTATTACAGTAATTACAGTTGTTCACTTGTATACTGTTTTCATAGACATGGAGGCCAGCCTAGACTAAAGCATGCCTGTGTCATCCCTTTGGGCTCAGTTTGCCATCTGCATGTAGCTGATGACCAGGAGACATGAAAGCTATTCACTGAAAGCCAATAAGGGCTACAGGTAAACGATCCAGAGCAGCAGACATGCACATACCAGCTATGTTTAAAACCAACAACAACAACAACATAAAAAAGTAGCTCATGCAGTAAAATAGTTGATGTCTTAAGTGCCACAAAACAGTCAGTGAACACTTTTAGTAGCAGTTACCACCACAGCCTTTGGATCCAAAGACTGAGAATGGCACTTTAATACCCAAGGTTTAGGAGCATACGAATCTTCCTTTCATGACACTGTATTTGACATTTAGAAACATCAAGCACTGTATCAAGCAGTTAAGTTTACGGAATTTCCCCAAGCTTGCTTATATAGTTTGCTAGCCAAGCCAAGCTTTATTAGTCCACTTAACACAATGGCCCTAGCCAAAGTGATACATCTTTTTCAGACGGAAGCCCCTCCCTTGTAAACTTTGACAGCTGAAAGAACTCACAGGTAAGCAAGTTGCATTTAGGACCTGTGGCCCTATTTGAAATCCAGCATCCATGTGCTTTCTCTTGCCCCGATTTAAGCTCATGTTTGCTCCAATTCAAGTTACATCATCTTGAGTAGCTTACAGATTGACACACCATCAAACTACAATGCTTTCCAGTGCTACTTCACTTGGCCTTCAATACCATGCAGATTTGCACCTGCAGTTTGTTATTTACTCTTCCTTTTGGTTCAAGGAGAAAAATTATGTAATTTGATAATATTTCAGCAGCTTTCTAAATTCCTCCTTTTCCTAGACACAAGTGAAATCCTTAAGTATAGCTTAGGGGGTTTTCAGTAAGTAGCTGTTACAAAACACTTGCACTGTTTCAAGGCAGGCAGAAACTGGAAGTCACAGCAACTCAGAAGATACTAACAAAAATATCCAGCCAGATAATAACTTGTATTTGAGACAACTGTATTAACTTTAGTATTATCACCTGTAATAGAAGAGATCCCAGTTTGCTTCTATTTTTATTCTTTGGCGTCGTTTCCTTAATATCACCGGTTTTTGAATAATGTTCTGCAAAAGAACCAAATTTCACAAGTTAGTAGAAGCAGATACCTCCCATTTTTCCCTTTTAAAATAAAAGGCTGGGTTTTTCACACTCCTTCAAAAACCATACTAAGTTAAGCCTCGTTAATAATGTCTCCTTTTCTAGTAAGTAGCAGCAACAGACTTCCACAAGTGTTATTTGCACCAAGTTAAATCATGCCAGAGAAACTTTCAGCTGTTTGACAAATCACTCGTTTAGAAGCAAGTTTTCCCTGAGAAAAGCTTAGTTCTCACCACCACAGGCATTCATCACCTCCAAAGCTGATGGAGGCGAAAACCCACATGGAGAATGTTTTGCTCTTGAAAGGAAAGAACTAGAGGAAGTCACAAAAATAAAACCAAACCGGTCTTGGACACTGAAAGATTCTCTATTTTGATGAAGCATGAAATCAGTGTTACAATCTACATGAGGTATCACATGCAAGCAGAAGTCTGAGCAACAGAGTCCACAGAAGTGACAGAGATATACAGACTCACCATATTGTTTCTGTCCTGATTATGAAGAAAAATTGGAAGAAAAAGAAAAATACATTTAACGAACACTCCAGAGTCACTGAAGTAATTTAAAGCGATAACACCAAACTTGCTACTACCTTTTCCAAACTACACTTGCATACATTTACCGTGAAGTGATACAGCCCAAAATGCCACATAAAAAAATGACTCTATAAACTCAGTATCTAGACAAGTTGTTTAAAGTGCAATTTGACCTTCCACTGTTTTTCATGTTTCTTCATTTCTCCTGTTTTGAACTTAGTTCACTATTATTTCAGAAATATTACTGTCAAACTTCTGCACCACGTTCTACATCGAACTTAAGCTAGATTTTCCTAAATTAAAGCTTATTGCTACATCAGAACAAGTACAAAGACAGGCATTTTCAATACTCTGCATTGTGCTTTTCATCCTTCCTTGCATGTTCAACAGATTGTTTCACTTCCAGAATTCACAAAAACAAGCTTAGTCAATATACTAAAGTTAAGGGAAACACCTCATAATTGAAAGAGTTTGTCATTTAGAACGTGCCAATAAAACCAAAAGAAAAACAAGACCAACAGCAAGAACTCATGCAGTGCTTAAGTTCTCCTCTTATAATATCAGATCAAAACAGTTATTTATGACTTCAGCCTCAATCGTGACCTTAGGTACAGCCCCGTGTTGCTTTTTAAGCTTTGAGATACCTATATTCAAGGGAATCCTAGGGTGGTGTCCCTGCCCATGGCAGAGGGAGTAGAACTAGATGACATTTAAGGTCTCTTGCAACCCAGGCTATTCTATGGTTCTTCAAGCAGGTTCCATACCTAAAATATCACTGATGTAAAGTACATAATTTTGAATGCAAAGAATATGTAGTTTCTTGTAAATATACTTCAAAAACTGGTTTTGCCACATTTCACGGAATTTTCTCCTGTATAATTATCTTACGAGAAATTCATATAGGCTGCACTCCAGTTTGATAAGGTTGGCTAAAGCTTAATACATATTCTGAAGGAATCCATTTGCCTGCTTTACATTCTCCCTGGAACCCAATTCTAACCCAAGAATAGTAAGAGGTAGAGAATTTGGTAAAAGGAAGCAGAACTCTCACATCACAACACTTCTTTACTATTTGAGTGTGTGTTCTGACACTCAACTGTGACTTAGAGTAACCTGACTAACAGAGTTCCAAATACTTTTACCTCTTTCTGAGCTATGCCCATTCGATCTCTCCAGTGCATCAAGACTAGATCCACCTTCTCTTTGGCAAATTTCTCAACTTCCTTCGCAGCTTTTCCAGCCAGTCTCTGCCACTCTGGCACTTTATTAAACTTGCCATACTGATCCTGCAGAATTAAACCAATTAGTTACAGTTGTGGGTTATGTTTGCTGCAGGGCAATGCAGCAGTCAAGTGTCTGTATTAGAAAAGTCACTAAGACTGTACATCTATATAATGGAATAGGTAAGACAATTACAATTACTTACAGTTGCAATTTTTAAGTTATCTCTAACATGCATTCTATCAGCATCTTTTTCAGGAACAGGATCAGCACTGTCAAGGTATGCCAGCAAACCTGGTGGCTAAAAACATTTAAAAATAGTGTAAACACACATGTGGCTAATGAACAGAAACCATCACATTAGTTAATAACAATTTCTTTAAATCAGATTTCAAAACAGAATTTATATTCTACTCTAAAGTAAGTATGTAAAGCTACAGCACATTTTTGCTGTGATTAGTAAAATGCCACCATCCTCAATAGAATTGCTCAACACCGGCACATTATTAGCTTCAGTGCAGCAGAACTCTTGGCTATATCCCATTTCTTAAAGTAGCACTTAGTGCACCTAAAGAATGCAGGCAGAAAAGAGTTGATCCCATAGCAATACTGAGAGGGATGAGTAACACTAGAATCCATCCATATCCTCTGATACGGACTAAATGTTACATTAGAGATGAGATAGTCTTTTTTGGCTAAGCTTTCCGTAAGATAGTGGCCAAGATCAGGACAGTTTGCTTCGCCAAAAATGAAGGAACTGCTATTTTGAAATTAAAAGCTGGTAATTTCCCAGATATAATAATTTCTTACAACACTATTCATTGAACTAACTTCACTGAAGTTACTTGAACAAGAAGCATTCAGGAGGCTGTAAGGGTGAAAGAACTTATGAAAGATCAGCATATGAACTAACAACATATAAATTTAACCAAGTTACAAGCAAACAAATTTGGACAGGCAAGGCATAAAAGCATAGACAGAACTCTTAACACCTTAATTTCTTATTGGCACAAAAAAGCATTAGAGACATACTTAAAATGTCTCTCACATTTCTGTCCTTTCAATCAAGAAGAAGTCGTCAAGACACCTTATTTTTAAGTTTTGTGTCATAAAGGATTTTAAAATGTGCCAGGAAAGTAACAAAATTTTTAGAGTATGAGATGCTTTGAACTAGACATCAATATCCTTTAATTAGCAGGTGGCAGACTGCTGATCTCCCAGCCAAGACCTTCCCCCTTGAAGGGAAAAGGGAATATGTTTACTACATAGACTGTCCCAACTGTGATACTGCACGCTTTCATATTTTATTCTTTTGCTACTCCATATTCCATTTTTACTTACCAAAATACGTTTCAACAAGTTCATAGCAGTTTTGTTCTCAGCTGTCCAGAGGCCAACCAAATGTCTACTTAACTGCCTGAAAAAGCCATTGAAATCAACAAACTGCAAGTTAGTACTTTAAACAGATTTTTAAGCCACTAAACTGTCACCCTTACCATGCTGATGAAATGAAGATGAGTAAGAGCTTCGTGCTCTTGGGTGAGTAAGAGCACAAAGCATTATATTGTTCAAGGATATGCTCAGCATGCTTTAAAGTGTTGCCTTTAGGAAGTTCCGGTGAAGTTAGTGGAACAGTAGCAGCACATGCTTTTTGATCTAGACCTCAAAGAACACTTGAGCAATAGAGCAGAAACAACGAATAACCAAGTGTAAGTTTATCAAGCCAAGCTTAAGTTACAGCTAAAGTTAAGAGGCTAGAAGCCATCAAGAACTGCTACATGCTCTACTTGAAGCTCTTAATACCAGTTACTGGCTAGAAAAGCCTTACTGGGAGCCTGCCTTCTATGCCAACATTTGTCACTAGGATTCTACTGCACTGAGCTGAAGCATTGCTACAAGCACATTATAAGCAGTAGCACCAAACAGAACTACCGTGACAGATGGTTTCATACCAGCTCTCTCCTGGATGACACACAGTGGCAACAAGCTCCACTTGTCCCTACATTCCTTAGCAACTCTAAGCACTTCAGGAATGCACAGCTAAAACTTCTATAATCTTGTACTAGGGTGGAAATAATTGAATCACTGCTCATCCTCCACAGCATACCCTCAGAGACCACAAGTTCTACTGACTGTTGATTTAGGGAATAACTTCTGTGAGGAAACTTCTCTGTCAGATAGGATGGGTGACCCTAACCGCATGCAAGATGTCTGAGATGTGCACACCAGGTTTTATACAGTTGTACAGTGCAAGTTGAAAATTTTTATAAGTTCCAGACCTTCTACTTGCCTTTTCTTTCCCTGAATTAAAAGAAATATCAAAACTTGAGCCATTAATGTGTAACCAACCCAAGCCCACCTTGACAAAAAAAAAAAATCAAGGGTTTATTAAGCTGCTGCAGTCTCAGCTGAAGCTTGCTCTACTAAAACATACCAGCTGCTAAAGAAAATATTCTCCTGAAGAGCTGACACTTTTCTTCCCTAACCTCCCAATGTTTGCTAGGCCATTACTTAGATTTTTTTTTAAACATGATATATCAAGTGAGATGGACATACCTATTTGTAAGCATCCTCTGATCTGTGCTTATTGTAAACATAGCAGTGTGCAAGTGGCGAGGTAAGGCACCTTCACTGAGGGCAAGATCTTGCATTTTGGTAGCAATCTCTTTGTCTCCTTCCTTTGGAAACAGGGCAAGATGATTACTAAAGAAAGAATCTTAGTTAAGCTGCTTTTATCTCAGTCTACAGTTCCAAGGCCTTACTGACCATCAATTATGCCAGTTAATATTCAAAAACCAGAAACTAGAGTATGATAGGTTTTAAGTGAAAGTTCTCAACAGCAACTGCTCAAAGCTGTAGTAAAGCCATGGACCAGATAACTGGTAGTTACACCTATGAGGACAGTAACTGAAGAGGGTAGGATGCCTGTCTCCCATCATAGATCAGGAGATTGTAGTAGAAGTACCATTTCCACACTGCAATTATAAATTATGATTAAACAAAGAATAGCAGTTGTACATAATTGCTTGTTGCTTGACTTTTGCCAACAGTAACCACTTCAATTAATGACTGCTGTTCAGTTTAGACGGCCGCATGGGTAAGACTGCCACTCAGTCACGATATATTAGTTGCAATGAACAAGAAAAACCTTTTGCAGCACTTTTACTCATTCAAGTGATACGACTTTTAATAAACAACATAGCAACTTTTAGCTAACATTATCAGGTACATCGATGGAAACGTGAAGATTTGGAATACCTCTATTTCAAGTGTTCATTCACTTCCATTCCAAGAAAGTACTAGATGGATTTCAGATGCATAAGCCATTGTGATACAATGAGGCACTAAGTAAAGCCCTGAATTTCAACCCAGGAAGTGTCAAGAGTCAGTTAGCAAGGTCACCCTGCAACAATCATGAGCAACCCTTGAGAAGTATGGACTTGGCCCATACATTATGTGGTATGGAAACTTAAAGCCAAAGCAAGAACAGAGGCTGACATCACTAGTCTGCTCTGGGACACTACTGCTTGCTAATCCCGGTCCCATTCCATCTGGCAATGCACCCCAGGAAATATGGCCTCTCCTCCTTACAACACCCTCTAACATGCAGGAGAAGTCTGGTGGCTCTGAGGTATGTGACTGAGCTACGTACAACACTTACAGCCAAATCCTGACTGCAGTATGAAGACATGCAAGGCACTACCTAATGTCCCAACTCACATGCTTTCCAAACCCCCAAGTGTAAGATAAAGCAAGCTGCTATATTAAACCATTCACAATTAAGCAGGTGTTCTGTTCCTCACCTTCCAACTTCCCCCTCCCCACTTCCCACTTTGAGAAGCTAATATAACAAACTTCTCTTGGTAAGCACTTGCACTTCCAAAATAGACAACAGATATTTAGCATGCTATCCCAGCTAACATTGATAAAATCTCACCTCTATTATTGCCTTCATTACCAAACCTGCTCCTTTCACAATTGCCATGGAAGGATGCTAGAACAGAATGATAACAAACAAATTATCCAAGTGTCAAAAATTTAAGATTAGATCATCTGTGATTCAGTTTCCTTAACTAATGCACATGGCTGTTCTACCTCCAATTCAGTTTTGTGAAAACTAGCCTTAAGAAGAGTTCCTACCCTACACCTTTGAACAAGCATCTCTCATGCAAATCCCAGACAGAACTCCTGGCACTGAACACCAGCATGTATCAGAGAAGCTGGAATAATGCTGAGGAAACTGGCTGACACAAGCTAACACTAACCAAAAGGCAGAAGAAAATACTTTTTTACAGTAAAAAGGCATTGACATTTTAGGTAAAAATGCTACAATCCTTACAGGTTTACCCCTGAGGAGAATGTTACTGTTGTTTTCTAACTCTTTTAACTCTCATTTACTGAGGTTAAACAAGAAGGCAGAAGACTTTCCAGTCAGGGGAAAATCTATGCATCTGTTGAATCTCTTAATGTCCAAGTGGTATTTTACTATGTTTCTGGAAACAGGTCTTAGCAGTCTATTCTACAATTATTTGGCATGTCATTCACTATAGAATAATCACCTCAATCTGATATCTGAAGGCAAAATAATAGGTCACTAAAACATACACCAATATAGAACAGATTTAGGCACATTAACCAGCTGAAGACAAATCTTTCAAGAAAAAACAAAAATTTCATGTTCACTGATTACCTGAAGCCTCTAATAACAGTGAGAAGTAAGTCTTACCTGAAAGAGCTTAAATAGTGTTCTTCCATTAGATGCCACCATTTCCAACAACATGTCAAACTGCTGCCCCTCAGTAGTCTCACTATATGGAGCACATAGGGCAAATGTCAGGAAGTCCAGAAGTGAACTAATTACTAGGGCACCTGTCCCATGATCCTGAAATTAGGAAGACAGGTATATAATTCAGATAGAGTGGTCTGAGAGTATTCATGATGCTGAAGGTGCTCTTCCCTGTGTAACATTAAAATAGTCTGTAAACAAAAACTACAAGTTTAGAATACTCAATTACTCTGAGTTTGGCACTACCTTGGTGAACTATTGGTTTCTAAAGCATATTGGAGACTCATACTACGTTTTCTAGTTTAATCCCACAAATCCAAGTTTACACTATTGTTTTAGTGAAAAGAAACATCCAGTTTCCATATTAAACATGCAAACATTTGTTGCAGGACACTCAAATTCTGTGGTATAGACACCTGTGTTCTAACCTGTCAAGATCCAAGCTTAATTAGAACAAACTTCAGTGCCAGACAGAGCTGTATCTTCAATTGCAGGTGCAAATACATTCAAAGATACATCTAAGTATGACAAAAGTATTTTCATTGCAATTAGGAAAGGCACTTAAAGAAGCTGTTTTCAAAATCTGACTTACCACATGGGAATTGAATTTCTCTAGTAGATTTTCTAGAAACTTTTTTGAAGAAAGAAGGGAAGCTTTGTTCAACTGCTCCTGCCTCAAGTCATAGTCATCATGCATGGGCTATAAAAAAAGAAGTATTCACTACGCAGTCACATTTCAACCCTCAGTTCCTAACAGCTGTAATCCAAGACACTCTCTGTACCCACAAAAAGCATATCCTCCTTCAAGTTCAGCAAGAAATCACTGTATAACAAGTTATTCCATGTCTGAACACACTGCAAGTTGAATGGCAGTGCCTGTTTCCACATCTTTCAGTAGCCTGAAGTTCACATATTCGAAAGTGAAAGAACCCGAAATTTAATACTTACACACATAAGAGCACAAAGCATGTCAATAGAAGCATGGGTTACTCCATCATTGTTCCTTTTGAGGGCTTTCACAACTTTCACTCCTAATCGTTCTCGAAATCTTTTGAAAGGAAAGCAAAACCACTAAGATCAGAGAAGAAACTAAAATCTTAAAATTAAGATGAAATCTAGTCAGTGACCAAGAGGGGTCTGCTCCCATTGCATTTAGCAAGTCAGTACCTTGATACTTTTATAAATTTGAGATTCTTTGTAGGAAAATATTGACTTCAGTGTTAACAACATGCCAAGCACATTCATTAAAATAAAGATGTATCTGTGTAGTTACAGGGTACTATTTACAGAGAAACAGAACTTTATAAAGGTCTCAGACTAAGTGCTTTTGTTACTTTTCTCATCTTTCTCTACATTATAGTTGCTCTACATTTCCTAGTCAGAAATATTTCAAAGAATTTTTTGTTTTCAGAAGAACAGACAGTTTTTCTGCTTCGTTATGTTATTTAAGGCATAAACTCCAAGCAGTCTGTACTTACTACAGAAGTACAGCCTCCTAACATCATTTTATCTTGTGTTGAACTGAAGATAGCAATGACACCAGCATACTCTGAGAATGAAGAACTGCCTACTTCAAGGACAGATGAAGGTACATGTTAAAAATTTTTCAGCTAGGAAAATCAGTAAACCGTATTTGCCTCAAGACAGTATTTAGCACAGGAAGAATCAGCTTTACTTGCTAATGATTACCTGGGATTCTCAATTTGCAGTAAAGCCTGGTGGCAGCCTCATACTACTGAAAACAATCATGTACAGAGTCATCCAGTGTTTTTCCGAAGGGAGGCCTAACTCCATTTCTCACTTTTAGACAGAAGTTGCTAACAAAAGCTTGAGACCTATTTTCATCTACTACTTCCAAGCTTGAAGAGACTTTGCACTTACTTTGGAAGCTGAGTAAAAGCAAGGAAGCCTGCTTTTGAAGCCACTAGTCGTCTTACTGCTTGGAATTGGCTTTCAAGCTCTGCATTAGATGCTGCAATATCTCCCTCTTGGGAAAGCAATGCTGTTATGGCATTATTAATGAGCTTCTCCTTGTTTTCTGAGAACAGACCCTGGTTAAAAAATAACCATCATTAATTTCTCTGTGCATTAGCAACATCTTAAAAAGATGAGTAAAGGCTCTATTCTTACGTCTTGTGTAACTGCATGTAGGACTCCACTGTAGGAAATGTTAGCATTGAACCTGAACACAGCATCTGCAAAGTTACCATCTGGAAAAAGACATATCAAAAGTTAAGTGCACAGTACCTGACTCAATAGCTGTATGCTTTAAAGAGCACTATAAACCCATGTAAGAAGCATTAGCTTACTTGGAGGAGCAGCCAAAAACTTCAGATGAAGGCTCTCTACTTCTTCATCTACAGGCATACTGAGTAATCCCCAACGCTGGCCTTTGTGTGTGGACGTCATTTTCACACAGACATCTCTATTACCAGAGGCTCTCACTCCATCCAACAAGCTAGCCAGGAGAGAATCTCTGGATTGGGACAAAGACACACAAATACAACTTATATCAGAGAACTGGTGCCAAAGAACCAAGTTATAAGAAAAACAGAGGCGGGGGGGAAAAAAATCACGTCATGAAAGGCAGCAATACTTGGAATCTCTTACTAACAGTAGTGCCAACAGCTACACCTCTGGAAGAAACTACTAACTTTCAGTGGTCCTTTATTCACTGTAAGGAGAGAGTTGACTTACATCCAGTATAGCCAGCTGCAGCCTTTCACTAATGGGATCAATTCTAGATTATCTGTTAATGAGTGACACATGTTGTGAGCCAATTCATCCCTGTGCTTTCTGCAAAACCTCACTTAGCAGGATTAGACTGTATTACAACTGCAAGTGCACTCAGGGACTGTTCTGTTGGCTGTTTTAAATAGAATCAACTAAGACTGTCTCAAGCAGAGAGCTCAAAGGGTTCACAGCCTTCACATTTCCATATTACTTAGACTGTGCTTTCTTCCCTCGTTTCAGATCTACTACTTACCAAAGTACAGCATACATAGAACTACATTGCTTAGGAGAAACAGGCTGTATCTAACTGTCCAACACCTTTTCATGTTCATTAGAAAACTTCTGGAGAGATTTGCTCAAAGATGGGATGAAGGTAAATGGGAGAGATTTAGTTCCTGTAACAGATCTTGATTTGTAAGTTGCAGACTGCTAGAATAGCAAGGCTTTGAGTTAACCCCTGCAAGGGTCAAATTTTATGGAAGCTGCAAAACTACAAGGACTACAGGAGCAACTTCCATTTGAATCTATAATGCACAGAAGCTCCAGTTACCTTTCTGTTGAAGAGTATTTCCGAATTTGTCCTTTGATGAATTCAATGGTGAAAAGCTGGGGGTTTTCACAGTCACACACTATTGCAAATACCTAAAAATAAGGGGCAAGGATCACATTCATGATGCAGTGTTATTTAGCTACTCTACAAGTTAAGGCTTACGTATTCTCTTTTAGAGCTTTTATTTGAAGAAGCGGTATTGAGAAAAAATGTTCCTTACCTCGCCTAAAGGTTTCAAAGTTGCAATGTTGTAGGTAGCTGGGTCCCTCTCAACTAAGCAAGCTTCTGTAAGAGCTAGTACTCTTTTCACAGGTTCCTTGTAAAACAAGAGAGAGGCATGCTAGGAAACAGAATACTTAGTACTTAATAGGAACCAAATACGTTCAGTTTGATTGCCTTACCACATGCCTAGGTGTTATTTTTTGAACAACAAACTCTGCTAAAGATGTTATAGATTCATCATTGCTGTACTTTCCAAAGCGAAGATTCAAGTATTGCTCAAATTCTAGGGATTCTTTCCTTATCCGCAGAGAGATGCCTATGAAGTTGCCAGCATGCTCTATTGCACTCTTGATAATTTCTTCCCTCTGCTCAGAGGCAAACAGGTGCTGCAAATTTTGTCAATAAAAAAATTAACAAGTGAAAAATATGGCATGGCTGAAGAAAATCACAGTTCTATATATAATCCTCCACTATATACCTAACAGTGGGGAACATTCACAGCAGCTGAACTGGCCTTTGCTTGGTGTATGGTATAAACAGGTATTTATTACACAAGAGACCCACTATAAAAAAAAAAAATCTATAGCAGCTATTTTTAAAGGATACCCTGCTACACATTAGTGTGCCATTAAAGTTATGGTCTGTATCACCGGCCTGTCCACCCTTGGCAACAGACCCTGACAGCCTGGCAGGAGTGAGGAGCCAGAGAAAGCAATTGGGGCTACCACTGGTGATCTTCAAGGTTAGGGAAGCTCTAGAGGATCAGTAATACATTGCTAGTTTTATGCCAGAGAAAAACATGCTGCAGTATGAAAGACATGGAAACCCTGATCTAGTCCTATGTTGTTAGTAGAGACTGAAGTAGCTACACCTAGGAATTAATTTATGGTTAATAATGTAGAGATCCTTTTCAGCTGCTTGAAGTACAGTACACAGAAATCCTGTCATGATTTTAGAACCAACATTACACTTCAGTATTTCCCAAGCAAAGCTGCCAAGTAATCAGATCACAGGTCTAAAAAGGCAATGGCATCACTGATCAATCTATTTCTGAATAGAATCCCTCCATCAGTTAGGTAGATTAGTAACACGCTACCTGTCACTTCCGTAACTTTGAGAAATGACAGGAAATTCCACATCCACATTACATTCATATTCATTACCTGAAAAAACTAGGTATTTCAGCCTTAGTTCTTAAACATGCAATACACGCACACAAAAACTCCCCACACCAAAAACCATAACGAAACCCACACAACTCTCAAATGTTTTAAGTAATTTCCTTTCCTTTTAGGATCTGTCCATAAGCCTGAGGTTTCACAGCTGGGTCCCAAAGATGCACATAGTTGTATGCTCCAACTATGCTGAAGCTTCATTATTAAATATGCAGCTATAAACATCCTAAGAACTATACCAAGATATTTTGACTTAATACTCACCAGTCTACTAAATCCTCCATAGAGGATACAGAAGCCTCCCTGATAGCCAGTAATATCAACAAAGCCTTCAATGTTTCTGTAGTCATAGGAGCACAGGACTTTATTTGTTGCAGGATCAATTTGGTCAATACCTCCAGGAGTCACTTCCAAAATCACAGGTTTCCTTGTATCACTCCAGTGATGCTTATAGCAGTTATACCTCTGCAGAGAGAGCTACTTTTAGACATCTACACACAATCCTTTACTACACAGCAGTAGCTCTCTGCTTAGCTAGTATGCTCAAAAATTATATAATTTCCCTTAATGTTCTTATCTATATTAAGAATGCTATGAAGCAAAGGAAAGTAGCTGTCAACTGACAAGGAGGGCACAGCTTAAACAACGCATGTTGAAGCAAGAACAGAATCCCAAAGGAGACACTCCCAAAGGAAGTAAGTTCTCTTGTTGCAGAAGGTGGTCTACTCACAGGCTTCTGAAGACTGTGGTTAGATGAGGAAATAGCATTTACACCAAATGCTGTTATTCAGATAATTAAATCAAGTTAAGGTAAGTTTATCACTGTAGTGAATATTTTTCATCTCCTGCAGTCACATTCCATTACAAATACAAACCTACTTGAACCAGCAGAAGTTAGAGGTCTGATCCAAACTATGGTAAGACAAAGGGGATCCCCTTATTCCAGCAGTGTTACTATGCTCATGACTGAAGATTTACTCTATGCAATACTTTAAATTACTCTAAGTAACTTTAATCACTTGAAGTGCTGTCTTCTATGACCAAAAGACAAATATAAAGTCCAGCTCTGTAGACTGTGTTGCTTATTAGTGTATTACCAAAATTCAGTAAATGCCAATCTTGTCTGTAATCCGACCTATAGAAATCCTTCTAGGAAGCATTAAATGTTCATGATGTTATGCAGAAAATAGTAAGTTAGAAAGTAAACATTGACTAATGAATCAATGTTTTTCTTCTCTCCAGGTAAGAACTCCACATGGCACAGCCCTGTATTTCAACAGTAACATTCATAGTCCATGTACAAGCATAAGGCTCAGGCCAAGCGAAGAGAGCTCAAATGTTCTACTGGTAAAGAGGTTCCCACTGCTTTTGAAGAAACTGAATTTTCTCTTCTCAAAGACTTCAGATCCAAATTCACAAAAACTATTTTAAGTAGCACATACAGCAGAAGCATAAAACACATGAACAAAGTAGAAGTTTGAGTCTTTAGATCATTTCCTTAAACTGCATATGATGCAGATAAGCCAGACACTCACCCGTCCTGTGATTTTTCCTTCTGAGAAGTCTGTCCTGAATCTCTGTTTTTAAAAAAGTTAACCGTGAATGAATGCAAATATGACAACCTATCTATCCAGAAAGTCTACATTTAAGATGACTCTGCTTTATGGGACTCATATTAAGCCTCTTCAGAAGGCTCACCATTCCACTGCAGTTTAATATATTCACTATTTGTAGCTTTACTCACTGTTCACAAATCATGCAAGACTTGCTGGCACTGACACTAGATCAAGTTCATTAACATAACAGCTCAAAAAACTTGCCTTCCTACTTTTTATGCAGGGAAAGAAAGCATAATAAGCTACCAAAAATGGTAATGGTAACCAAGAACTTACTGCTCGCTTGAAGAAAATAAAAAATAAAAATCTTACCAGTGCCTCTGTAAGGAGCTCTGTTCTGTGCTCCGTGGAAAATTTCAGTGTCTCAGATTTTTTTCCACTCCCTTTGCGAAAAGTGAGATTAAATTCTGTTCCTTGTCCTTTTCCAACAGGAGAAATACTACAGATATCTCCATAAGGCCACTAGACAATTGAAAGTAATTAGATTATACTGTTAGTAATTATAAAGCTACATTCCCCCCCCGCCCCAAAACTCCTTAAACCTCTAATAACCCAGGGATAGGCTGTAACAAGACGACAGCTAGCATGCTACGTGACAGTGTGAGCTTCAGCTTCCTATTTGATACTGTGCAAAGTAAATAAGTGTCCTGGCTCCCTTCAGGGACATTGCTTAGCAGTGATCAAACTTATCCTGGTTCCTCTGGAACAGCACAGCCAAAGGCAAACTACTATTTGTTGGCCAATAAAGAGAAATTGCCTAAAAGTACAAAAACCTACTGGGTATTTGTAGAGTTAGCAAAAGGAACACAGACCTTCTGTTACGTGTGTTTTGTACACAGCTGCCACACCTTCTGGCTTTTCTGAGATCTTGTCAGACTAGATGGTTTCTTAAGCCTGAATGCCACTATTCGCTCTGGATAATGAACATAAGTCAAAAATCAACTTCAAAAATGACAGTTACCTGATTTGTAACTTCTAGCGTGTTGGGGTTGTATGTGGTGATGGCGTGGGTTCCAACTGAAAAGACTCGCTTATATCTAGAATACAAAAGAGTGTTAAGCTTCTCCAGAAGTCATGGGAAAACCTCTGCTGAACTGCAAAAATGATGTTAAGAAGATACATACAGGTTTTTGTTAGGAAATTGATATGGAATTTTCTTTGTTATTAGCTTGCAGTTTACCCTTATAATATGCTAAGCTCTCCTGTTCTATATATCCATAAAGGGGACATACAAGTTAAATACTACTAAATACGTTTACTTGTGCATACCTTTTCCTAAGTTAATGGCTAAGTCAGGATCAAAGACTCTTGGAGCTTGCACTGAAAGGTACTAGCAGACCACAATGAATTCTAAGAAGGCTACACAGGTAGGGAAAAAAAAAACCCCAACCATTCCTGCAATAGTCTAAAGTATCTGCCTGAAGCTGTCTCAGTCAACAGTTTTAACACAAAATCCAATTTACACAACTGGTCACAATACTATACCAAGTCAAAGTATTACTATGGCCAAGCTTAATTTTCTTCATATTGAGGGAAACCAAAGCTACCAAACTCTAGCAAGACTCAGATCACCAAAGCTATAGTCATTGTACATTGATATCACAGATATGTTAACTGTCACAGGGCTTAAAAATAGCTGTAGCAAGGTAGTTGCTTGTGTTTCAGATGTATCAGAAACAAGCAGCAGCGAGCTAAAGCTACGGAATTTAGATGCATCAAGTGCAAAACTGAAGCCTCATCATGGCTTCATTTCCTAGATAATCTCAAAATATACCCTGAACAAATAAAGATTCTCTACGTATTTCTGAATCTGAAAGTTTTGCGACATACCTAAGCAGAGTTTGAAACAGTAGATTGCTAACAATACCTTATTACTTGAACAAGCCACGTTCCAGGGTGCTTCCATCTGGAAGTCACCTGGCCCAAAAAGTAAAGCCAAACCTGAACCAGAGCCAGTACTAGTAAGTATTCTCTGACTAAAGCAACAGCATCTGAACATGGATGCCTTTCTTAAACTTGAATAAAATAAAAATACTTTGGCTAGTTGTCCATATTAAAACTGATTCAGTGTAGGAATTTAAGTTTCAGTTCTGGGTAAGCTGTGAGTTTGCTTGGAAAAGATATTATCAACCAGATGCTTAATTAACCTGAATCTGTGCCACGTTAGACACTGTATCAAGAACCAGCACATCATTTCTTCTATCCTTCTCTGCATTCTTGTGTTGCAGTCCCTTCTCCTCTATCACTTGACAGGCCTGCAGCATAAGCCATCATTTCTGTATAAGGTCAAACTTTGCATGGGCTTCAAATATACTCAGAGCAGCTTCCACATATCCCTTATAACAGGAAGGTCAAGAGCATCTATCTGACAGCCAGGCAATCTCACGAACTTCATACCCTTCCATTTTCCATTATTATTCAAATAAACTAGTGCAAGTTGAAGCCCTTACTGTCTCAGAGTTTACTTAGGAATTAAAACAAGTGCTTATTTTCTTCAGCACTTAGGAACATCTGTATTGAACTGATCTGCCACCTTAAGGATGTTTAACCTATTTGTAAAACCTATTTGTTTTTCCACATAGTTGAAATTTCCTTATTTAAGATGCAGGTCAAGGAAGTCATGAAGTAATGAAGCAGAATGTTTGAAGCTACTCTAGCTCCTAATAATTCCACTATTCAGTCTATCAAAGAATGCTCCAGTTCTTAGGTCATAAGAACAAACCAACTGTTCCCTCTCCTCTTGCTGCACAATTTAGGTAGGTATTCTGTCTTTTATAGAACTTATAAATAAGGTTCGTTTAAGTTCTCTAGAACAGTGTATCACAAGTAATAAAGCTCTTTATTACTTGCTCAAGGTTTTGTTTACTTACTTAGCCTACTATGCTCAAGCCTACATTTCAAGATCTAGGAAGAATTTATTATTCAGCATTCTTAATATGTGATGGCACAAGGAACACAAGACTGAACAGCAGTTTTGCTGAGTTGCCATTTCCCTTGTTTCCTCTCCCTAGGTAAATTCAGAAGACCCAAGTCTTGTTTCATGAACAGAGGAGATTCAGAAGTCCGCTCTTACACGTGGCCTGCTCTTGTTCAGAACTTTGCCTTTAAATATGTAAGAAAGGTATTCATACCTCCAGGACTTGAAGAGTTTACTATTAATTATTTCTCAAACTACTCTGCAGTACTGTCTAATCCCAGGCTGTTTTGAGAAGAGTTGAAGCAAATGTCCTCTTCCCCGTAACTAGTGAATAGGCAATAGCCTTTTTATTTCAAAGCACTGTAGAGATCTTTTTAATCAGAATGAACCTGGCAGATAAATTTCATACCACCACACCCAACAGAAAAACAATCTTAATTAATTTTACAGATCTACAGATTAGCATTGGAGCATCATCATTTGTACTAGTGGAAAATACTTACGGACACACAGAGTCCATATTCAAAGTGACAAATTCTATGAGTAGTCAAAATGATTCAGGCTCATTTAGCACCACATATTAAGTTACTGGATTTTTTTAATGTTATACATAGATTATACTGAGATTGTATAACTATGAACTGAGTGGACTAAACAATTCAAATAGAAAATTACTAAAAACCAAATAAACTTCTGCTGCAACAAACAAGAGGCAACTACTTACTAAATACTTCGTTCTTCTTCATTATAAAAGTACTAACACACCACTGAATTTTTACAGTAAATCTGTTCTAGACTTTAGAATTAGCCTGAAGTTCTATAAGACTTCTATAAGTGTACCAGAACATTATCATCAAGATTCAAGATCATAACTTCAAGAGCTTGCCTCAGACTCTTTAATTAAAGGAGCTGGGCAAAAGAAGAAAACTGAGGTTTATGTATTTGATTTTCACCAAGAGGCTCAAATCACATGCACACTAAATTTGCACATATGCCACAGAAAATTCTGAGGAAGAGACCAGAGATTTTCTGTTGGGGAGCAGAAAGATTAGGAGGGACAAATTGTTCTAATATTCTACCACAATATAGTATCTTATTGTTACTAAGGGAAATAGTTTATTCACCCATGCCCACATAATTCCAAATGCATGGATCATAACTCAGGTAAGAATCAATTTACACAAGTACTGGATACAATTCTACTGATACAAAACTAAATATTAAACAATTCTTTCAAGTCAATCAAAAATCCATCTTGGTAGAGGAAAGATTTTGCAGTCAGAGAGCTGTTTAGTCTAGTCTGGACTCTGAACTACCCAGAGTTTTAATTTTTGCTGACAAAAAAGCAGGGAGCTCTTTGATTAGACATTGAAGCAACCTCATGGTTCTTCAAAGCACAACTGTGAAAGATCCGTGACTGCTGCTCCTTGAAGGCCCATTCTCCTTTCCTTCTCAGTATTCCCAGTCTTTGATGGGATGAATGTGTCCAACAGACAAAAAAAATCAACCAGTTTCAATTTACTGGTCAAACAACAGATTTGGACAATACCTCTTCATATAACCATTAGAATCAAGCAGTTCTCATGTTCCCAAGGTGCAGATAACCCATCGTCTTTGCTATGCTGATGTTTAGATAGCAAAGAAAAATCTCATTCTACAGAGATACTATGTATGTGAAAAGGAACAGTGGGTAAGGATACCAAATAAAGTCCTGTAACAGCTGACTTCAGACACAGCATAACAGATACCAGTTATGATAACTTAGTGGATAATTTTATTAGACATTCCCAAGCTTTTGCAGACAAAAGCATCACCAAAAATTCATTTTTAGATCCAAGACCCCCATTAGGATCAGGTTTATTTCTATTAGCAGAATTCCTCAAATTATCTCAGTTAGTAGGTTAACAGATAATCTGTTACACAACTTCTTAAGTATATGTGCAGACTAGTGACCCTCACCTATTAAAGTACATAAGACACTACTCCTCCATAAACCTGTTCTGAGAAGCATTTCCACTTAAATTTAGTGTTTTATATAGTAAGTTCAAGAGACTCAGAAGCTGACTAAGTCAGGTGGTCCATTTCAGAGCTACGCTGCAGTGTGGGAACATAAGCAGAGAAAGGCTAAAACACAATGTTAAAAATCCAAACTGATTCTAGTGAAGATACATTCAGTTCAGAGACTGAGCAGCAGGAGCCTTTAGTTCAATTTTCATTCATCAGCTGGATGAAGTTAAAACAATGCAGTTAAATCCAATAACAGAGAGGAAAAATGTCATACAAAACTTCAAAAACAAAAAACCAAAATTAACAGGCTTCAAACTACTTACTTTCCCCTCCATGAATGTTTTGTTGTGTAGAAACAAGCAAGATCTCTGTTTTCTCTAATTATATTCATTCTGTGCCAAGACCTGAAAACAAAGGAGACATCCTGTTAGCACTCAGAATTTTTATTTAAAACCAAAGTTCACTAATCATCAATATGCTTCAAGACAAAAAGACTTTGTTTTTAAACTTATGTTTATCAAGCAATGCATGGACCAAGTTGCACGAGAATTATTAGTTTCTTCACTGCATTTGTTACAGTAGCTACTCCTTAACGTACCAGGTTCCAGTTAGTTATGCCCTAGTTGCCATATTACAATCACTCTACTCTCACTGCACCTTTGCACATGAAAATTCAAGTACATTTTATGTCATCTCCAAAATGCTTCACTCCTGAAAATTGTACGATTTTAAATTGTTTGAGTACCCTCTACCTGTAACTCCAGCTGAGCCAAAGTCCTATTGCAATTTTCAAATAAGCAGTAAGGAGATACTTGGATACATAAAACAGTTTGTTTTCCAGTCTGAAACAGAATTTTAGGTTGAGAAACTTACTTACTAGCTAAGCATTGTGATTAAAGAGCTGACTAAGTACCATTCCTGTGCTGTAAAAGTTTAAGCAATCTCACCACTAACATTCTGACGTGCTTATTTTACACAGGAATATCTATTCCCTAAACACACACACAGAGGAATTTGGTGAAACTTGCCCACAACTACTTGAGTGGATCATTGCTTTAGGAGCTGCTAAGTTCTAAGGAATGCTTCTAAACACTACTATTATCAATGCCTGAAACAAATGCATGTTGAGTAGTTAGGAAATTAATCTCCCTTTTACTTCACTATGCTGTTACTGCACATACAAAGAACTTAAGTAGACATTCCGTGACTAAGTACAAGAGTGAAGTTGTCACTCTCCACTACTACAGCATTAGTTTTATTTTCAGATGTGTTAAAACAGGCTTCTCTGTTACTGATTAAAGACTGGTACTACTCTCAGGTTCACACCAACAACATGGTGGCATCCCCAAACCATCACACACTAACACTGGTCTGCAAGAACACAGCTTGCCTGAAGCAACTTTCAAGCAACCCAATCCCAGCCAGTACCTCATGGAAAGTTAGATAACAACCCATTATCTTTTTACATTCAGCTAACTCTGCTTGATTTGGCAAAGGAAGATTTCTTATTTTAAGACAGATGACCTGTAACATCAGCTCATCACTAATTTCCACCCTCTGCAACTTCAGGTTATTTTCTTTCTGAGCAAAGGCTGTAGCAGTTATGGAGTCATAAGCATGCACAAAGGATAATCTGATCAAAATGAACTCTAGAATTCCTTCCCTCAGGAGAAGAACCAGCACAATCATCACTACCTACTGAAGGAAACTTGAGGTACTGCCTCTGGGAAGAGAGAAGAGTAGTATTTACTTGTTTCAATGACTCAGTCTTTGAGTCAAATCTTCAGAGTTAGTACTCCAATGACTTGTGGCATGTTAAATTCTCTAAAGCCAGTTTTTGGGAACAAAGTTTTATGATGGGCAGGATATTCAGCAGCATTATTACTGACTGCTGACATCATCTACCCGGATCTGTGCAAAGCATTTGACACTGTTCTGCATGACATCCTTGCCACTAAACTGAAGTAATAGAGATTTGACAGATGGACCACTCAGTGGATAGAGAATTGTCTGGAGGGTTGCACTCAAGGAGTTGCAGTCAATGGATCAGTGTTGAAGTGGAGATAGTGACAAGTGGCATTCCTCGGGGGTCAAGATTGAGACTGGCACTGTGTTAACACCTTTGTCAGGGATATGGACAGTGGACTCTCTGCAAGTTTGTTGATGACACCAAGCACCGTGGCGCAAGCGACAGGCAGGAGAGAAGGGATGACATCTAAAGGGACTCTGACAGGTGCGAGAGGTGGGTCCATGCCATCCTCACAAAGTTCAACAAGGCCACATGCAAGATCCTGCACCTGAGCTGGACCATCCCAAGCACAAATACAAGCTGGGTGGAGAATGGCTTGAAAGCAGTCCTGAGGAGGATTTGGGGGAGTTGGTTGATGAGAAATTTGACATAACCCAGCAACGTGTGCTCACAGCCCAGAACTGCATTCTGGGCTGCATCAAATGAAGAGTGGCCAGCAGGCCAAGAGAGGCAATTCTTCTGCTCTGCTCTTGTGAGACCCCACCTGCAGTACTGTGTCCACCTCTGGGGCTCCCAGCGAAAGAAGGACTTGGTCCACATCTTTTGGAGTGAGTCTAAAGGAGAGCCACAAAGATGGCCAGGGAGGGAGCTGGAGCACCTCTCCTATGGAGACAGGGTGAGACATGGTGTTGTGCAGCCTTGAGAAAAGGCAGCTCCAGGGAGAACTTACAGCAGCCTTCCAGTACCTAATGGGACCTACAAGAAAGCCAGAGAGGGGCTTTGGGCATGTAGTGACAGGACAGAGTGACAGCTCTAAACTGAAAGAGAAGAGGGTTAGGTTAGATGTTAGGATTAAATTCTTTATTGTGAGGATCATGAGGCACTGCAACAGGCTGCCCAGAGAAGTTCTGGGCACGCCATTACACCAGCCCTGGAAGTGCTCAAGGCCAGGTTAGACAGGGCTTTGAGCAACTTGGTCAAGTGAGAAGTGTTTCTGCCCATGGCAGGCAGGTTGGAACTAGATGATCTTTAAGGTCCTTTCCAATCCAAAGCATTCTATAATTACTCCTGAAGTTCTCCATTCTGCTTGGTTTAAGATAAGAATCGAAACAGTACACTCTATCCAAACTACACAGATCTTACTAGACAGCAGCACACTTTATATCTGGTAATTTTGTTTTAAAGTTATCTTTCAGAACAACATGCCATATACTCAATCTTCATGCCTCTCTTTCAAAGCCATTTTCTTGACATTGACTGAAGTATTAGTAAAAATAAAATAAGAGGCTTATAACAAGACTAGCTCCACTAAGTACAGGATTAAAAGATCTATTTATCTGTAATTCCAGTTTCACCAATACCAGACTCCTCTGACCAGCTCTATTAGGTCTCCCAGACCTGAACACCACTTGTTCTAGAGTATTTAAAGCAAGATGTTCTCAAGGCTGCAAATATCTACTCCTAATAATACAGAACCAAGAAACATTCAGTTATGAGCTACCAGCAGCTTCCAGTAATTTTAACACCAGCATCTAACCAGAATCAGGATACTGATACATGAAGTACTGTACCTGAAGTGCAAGTGACAAATTCACCAGAATGCTTTTTTGTTTAGATGAAAACTGCTAAAATAATTTAGTTTTGATGCTTTACTCACTGTGCTTCTGGACAGTGATTGCAACAGTCCCTCCCACTGAGATGACTACCATAGGGGCAATATATGCCCAAGTCTAGTGACAATTAATTCTTGTACTCATTTTCCGGCAGTTTAACAGAGAGAAAGGCTAACAATAGCCTAGTGTTCTGAGCTGCTGTGTTAAAGTCCAGCAATTATTTTCCAGTTGTCTTTGATTCCACAGTAAGAACAAGATGAAAAAAATAGTTCATACCAAAGACAAAGATATTTTAGAAGAAACCAAGAAGTTCTCTCCCTTCACTCATTCCAGCAGAACCAGTGTGGCATTATTCTTGTTGTACTATCTACAGCGTGATACACTGTAATTTTAGCACCTAATACAGTATAACCATTGACTTTGCAGAACACATTAGGCTTTACCATTAATCAAATTTAGCCATATTGCCAGTGTAAGCTATAGTGGCCTGCTTAGTTATTTCAAAATAATTTCCTAAAATAAGAGAACATTCTTGTTACCTTTACCTCTTCTTCCCGCATTCAACAGACCTTTAAAAAGGTGACTGACTTCACACAAAAATTGAGTGAAATTTGCTATCTCACTCATAAAAGCATCCAGGACAATAAGGCACTAACTTAATCGTCTTAGTATTCTGGGGTACCTAGGAGTAGAGAAGTCACAACTTCAAAGGTTATTTTGAATACTTCACAGCATAGCTATTGCATATCCCATACTGATGGTTTTTAAAGGTTTGATACTAGAGGAACACCCAATTGCTTTATTTCCACTGGGAGAGGCAAAAACTAATTTGAAGGTAGCAGTTTGCAAATGTGATTTGCTTGGTGGAGAGTGTGCATGCTGAATGCAGACTATAGTCAAATAATCCGAGGATTCTACAGGTAAAGTATTGCCTACAACTTGCAGCTTCTTTTGGGAGCCTAACTAAAGCACTCCCCAAAATATCTCGTGGATATTTTAATCAGCTTTTTCCACAGGACTGAAGTTTAACAATACTTTCCTATTCGGTTCTTGTAGTACTGTAAATAGCAGTGAAACAGCTTTAGGGGAAGAGCTGAAACCACATTTTTGCGTGCCTCATGTACCAGAAATAGCAATCCCTTTAACTAAAGGGCCTGAACTACTTCCAGGACTTCCCCTCCCTCAGAGTTTAAACTACACAGAATCATAGAATAGTTTGAGTTCAAAGGGACATTTTACACAAGTAGGTATATTACACAAGCTATGCTCAACTTGCATGCACTTTCCACTTTTCCAGGATTTCACATTCTTTAGACAAAACTACCATCTGGGAAAACAATCTATTTCAGGAAACTGAGACAAGTCAGTCTCAAACTAGCACTTGTGGAGTCAGAAGCAAAGTTGTGACCTTGCAGGCATCAAAGCAATAGGCACAGCTGTAATTGTACATGTTTCCTTCAATTTATTAAATAAAGTCAGAAGCTTGGACATGGGTTCAAAGTTTAATGCAGAATTCAGATTGAATTTTTTCCTGATCGTGTTATCTCTCCATTATTACAAAGCCTCAATATCTTTCTTAAGCGAAGGTTTAGCACAGTAGGATTCAGAGCCCCACACAGGATTATTATTCTGTTCCACTGCAGGGAGGAGTAAAAGAAATGCTGATAAGAAACTGAGATCTCTTGGGCAAAAGAGGAAGAGAAATGCAGATAAGAAACAAAGATTTTGTTTTAAAGATTTATGCCAGCATGGCTGAATACAAGTTAGAGTTCCTGGGAAGTCTTTACTACACAGGGACAGATACTCATAGCAAGCTCAAGCGTGACTTTTCTGAGAGAGAGAAGACATACTATAAGCATAAAAACAGGGACCAACTACAAAGAAATGAGAGCAAAGCACTAAAAAAAAACCCTAAGGTTCTGTTATTCTGTGGTTCTACATACCTGCCTTCTAGCTTAGAGGTCTGGAGCCTGATTTCCAGTCATCTACACCTCTGTAGCTTTAAAGCCATTATTTAAATGAGTGAGTTTTCCTGCACTGAAATGTTTTAGCCATCTAGGTTTCAGCCACCTCTTTCATTGCTATGGTCACTAACTGGCAGAGTTCTGCCTTCAGACAGATTTTTTCTTAACAAGCATTAATTTCTCCTCTTCCCCAAACAGTACTCTTCTCTTAAAGTACTACAGCCTAATTAGCCGTGGAAACAGATTTCTTCATCTGTAGTGTAGGAACTCTCAGTCCTTTTTGTAAGAGGGGAAGGAGATAAGACCCACCAGATCCTTAAAAGAAGCTACATGCAGCCTGCCTCAGTGATAGCAGCAATCCCACATTCAGTGGCCCAGGACAGAAACAGGCTGAGAATATCAGCCTTACTACTACTATAAATGATGGTGACATTAGTGTCCACGCACCAGATGACCCATTCCATCACTGAGGACCAGTGTAGAGGATAAGAAAAAGTGTGGAAGATTCTGGTTCTAAATTTATGTTAGCATTCTGCTTTACCAGTGAACCAATCCGATTCACCAGATACACGCGAGTATCAGAACAAAAGGATATACTCACTTAGGGAAGGAAGAAAAAAAAAGTGTTCCTTTCAGTCATAGTTTAGCAATCTTGTCATATTTCTTCAGAATAATGTTCTGTTTTATTAGTGAGGCAAGAGAGTTATTAATTTTTTTTGACACGAGAATAGGTTTTTGGAAGCAAATCAGGAAGCTAAGCAGTTGAAGGTTAACACTTCAAGATATGGTTGAATGCCAGTAGAAGAATTATTAAGTCAGTAAGTTTCACTTACTGAGCTTCAAACAAGTTAAAGGCAAAGTCACCTCCTCACTATGAAAAACAGATCTGGCTCTCCAGACCAAGCCTCACCGTATCACCTAAAATCTGGAAACACAAAGTGATTCAGTCCCTCAGGACAAATACATGTTTGGAAACTATGAAAAACGCCACATGACACCCACAGGAGCAAGCAATACATACAAAATAAATCTTCTAAAAAATGTGTTTGAACAAAGCTGAAATACAAGGTTAAAGTTCCTGGAAAGTCTATACCACACAGGGACAGAAATGCAACTCTGTATTCGAACACTCAGATATTTGCTGCAAGTGGAAAAAACTGTCAGTAATAATACAAAGGTGCCAGTAACTTCCAGTTAAGTGTTCTGGCACTTGGCTGCCTATAGTAGGCAGAAATTAGACCAAGCTGCATATTTGTGAACTGAAGCAGGCTAGAGCCAAGCATAACTTTCACATCTGTAAAACTGGTGCTGTTATTTTGATTTTATTCATGGCAGACTGTTTGTAGAGCATCTTCCTAACTCAACAGTATCCTCCTTTTCAACATATCTCACTACATGCAAAGTAGCCTATGCACACAAATCTAATAATCAACCAAAAAAAAAAAAAAAGACTTCCGCTTCAGAGAACTTAAATTCTAAAACAAGGAATAATTTCTGCAACGTGGTATTATCTAACCAGCGCTAAGTAACAGGAAACAAAGCAGTTATCTACTCAATTTCATCTACTCCAAGCATCAAAGATCTTATTCGTGAAAGAGCACATTAGAAAAAGGGAAAACGAATTTCAGATTACATTAACTTCAAAAGCGGCCACATAGCACAGATTAAGTGCATCCACAGGAAGTCTCCTGAATAAACTTCTAGGCCTATGTTTTCCCCCAAGCAGAATGCTCAAAACACTCCCTCAGCTTGAGAGCACCAAGTCGAAAAGAGAAAAAAGACCTCTCCCTCCCAAAGTGAAGCAGTAAAACAACATTTTATGGCCCGGAACTCGGCTCTCAGTAGAGGCACAGCTATGAAGGTACAAGCTTCATACCACTCGACAGAAAAAATCTATCCCAAAGACTGCTGGCAGCTCACCGCAGACATTAAACCATCCAACATGCCTACTTGTTTTGACTTTCAGAAAACAAAAAGCAAGCTAAAAGCATCCATGGAAGAAATTCAAACACTCTTGGAAAAATAAGCGCATTAAGCGTAGGTTTTCTGAAAGATGCATCTAGTTCTGCTCATGCTCTTCAGGCATATTGTTAGCACTCAAAAAAGAAATAAAATCTCCTCTCTGTGAGAGCGTATCTCAGCCACATCTCTCCCACCCTTCATAAATTATTTCCCAAAGCATCTCCTGACGGGTATGTTTTGATTTGAGGGCAAGAGGAGGAAAACAAGGTGTTTTTCCTTAATAGACACGGCAATACTCTTCTAAGAAAGAGAACAAATTCTGCCTGGCGGCTACAGAAGCCGCATCAGGTGCAGGGCACGCCGAGTGAAGCACCGGGCGGGCTGAGGCTGGAGAACAAACCCAGCTCTCTCCTCTGCTCGGATACAGGAAGCGGAGGGCTGCGAGCGGCTGGTGACAGGTACCACGCCGGGGACGAGCGACGCCCGCTCGCAGCCCCAGGCCCCTCACGGCCGGGGCAGGAGCACGGCTGCGCCCGCGGCAGCATCAGCCTCCGGGCGGCAGAGCGAGCGCTGCCCCAGCCCCGACCCCGCTCCCCGCACAGCCCCGCGGGCCGGGCGCGCCCCCC